>OX235272.1:5967203-6141247 GCA_944472155.2 Trichobilharzia szidati | reverse complement strand
CTTGGTGTTGATTTGTGTGTCGGCTTTTTCCCTTATGTTTGCAATGAAGATGTCCTTTGTAGCCTGGTCCTTCAGCTTTTGAGTGTTGAACTTGGCTTGTGGTCTATCTGCAGCTCCTGTTTCCCTGAAAGCTTTTAATTTGATTTGGATTGTCCCTTGTACGAGGTAGTGGTCTGAGCCAACGTCTGCTCCTCTTCTTGCTCTTGTGTGCAGTAGGCTGCGTCTCCACTTCCTCGATATTGTGATAAAGTCAATTTGGTTTTTGGTTCGCCCGTCTGGTGACACCCATGTAGCCTTGTGGATATCTCTGTGCTTGTAAACACTGCCACCAATCACTAGTTCGTTGAAGGCGCAGAAGTCGGCGAAGAGTTCTCCGTTTTCATTCATTTCTCCAAGAGCTTCTCTACCCATGATGAGTTCTCTTCCTGTATTGTCTGGTCCCAGTTTGGCGAGACATCATGATAGCCACGCCCTCGGTGTGCGTGTGGTTATCTTCTGGGTGACCGGAGTAGATCACTGACTCTCCCGTTGATAATTTGGTGAGTCCACTTCCATTCCATCTGCTTTCACATATTCCCAGCACTTGGATTCTGTATCTTTTCATCTCGCTGGCGATCTGGGCAGCTTTGCCAGTCTCGTACATAGTGCGGACATTCCACGTCCCCACACAGACTTTTTCTTTTGTCGCAAGGAGATTGCTCATGGTGAAGTTTCTGTAGCAGGTTTGTTTACAGGGTGGGGTTGCTGGCCTCACGCCTGAGTTTCGTCTTCGGGTACCTGAAATGGAAGAAAGGTTAGTGTTGCGTGACCGCAGAGCCCAGGGGACATCTGCTTGAGGCCGGTCACACGCGGCCTGGTGTGTCTCATTGTTTAAAAGAATTAAAACACACTGTAGCAGTCCAGAGTTGAAAAGAATGGAAGAAAAATACCTATAAACGGTCTTCAAAAAGAATGGTTATCCACAAAATTTCATCAAAAAGTGTGTAAAATCGAATCATAACACCAACAAGGAACCACCATCAAAGAACACAAGAAAATTCATCTTACGATATATAAAAAAACATCTCTGAAATAACAGCTAGAATACTGAAACCGTTTGATAAAGATATAGCGCACAAGCCAGTCAAATCGCTTAATTCAATATTGTGCAAACCGAAAGATCCAACAGAAAAAGGAGATAAAATTAATGCCATTTACAAAATAAGTAATTGTGTGAACTGTAACAGACATTACATCGGCCAAAGTGGGCGTACCCTTTAAATCAGAATCCAGGAACACAAATCAGCTGTGAAAGACACGATATGTATTCTTTCATATCACTACATATAGATAATTATGGACATCAGTTTGATTGGGATAATGTCGAGATCTTAGACAGAGGAAACACCAAAAGTGCCAGGGAATTGCTAGAAGCCTGGTACTCAAACGAATATGCAATTGACAAACACGTTAAAATAGACCAAATCTACTAACTAATAAAAAGTAAATCATGTGACCAGAAAGTTTAAAATCCAAGTCGATAGAAAGTGATCAATACAGATGTAAAGATGGTTACCGGGAGACGCAATTATATCACTCATGAAAAATTTAAATCATTTCACTTCATACTAAAACTTGCGCTGAGGATGTTGTCCAGAAGGACGACGAAAGCTCCGCAACTAAACCAACCAGCTCAGAGAGCTCTATTAATTGCAAATATACATACACTACTTGAAAAGAAATTCATCACACTCAATGGAACGTCTACAGTCCCAATGACATTTTGTGACTAGTAAGGGCAAGAACAGGTACTTATTAATGGCTTGAAATGTCGGTGATGATATATCGCACCAGTTAACAGAAGTTTAAATTCAAGAGTCATTCTACCCTAGCCTGTTGTGCGAATAATACCTGGGTTTGTCTCCACTAATTCACCATCCAACACTCTTAATAGTAATGATTCAGTTCTAATCGTAAATGTATGAAAAATTGTACTGGTGAAGAAGTCTTAAGGGGTGTAAATATACATTTTACAAATTAGGCAGTCATGGGTAATATATTGTGAACGGGACATCATAGAGTTACTAATCCAACATCATTGCATTTTACTTAACAAATTTAACTAGTATTAAATCACTGTAATACGAAAGACCATTCAGAGTGTTCATAAAGTCTTTCATAATTATACATATACACTTCATTTCTTTTGTTCTGAGTGGAGTAAACTTCTGTACCTTCAGTAGAGGTGTCTTTGTTTACAGAATGAGGTTGCTAACCTGATGCCCTAAGTACAGTACGCACCCACCGGGATTCGACCCAGGTAATATTCCCTCTTTTAGTTGACTTGTCATGTACGTCCACCAGGATTCAAACCTGGACCTCCTGCATGCCTTATCAAAATTCTACCGTTGAGTCAATGACACACAAACATGATTACAAAATGAATTTTTTCGGTCAAATAAGTTTTGGTAAATAAGCATATTTAAAAAAATATAAATTTTCTTCTTGTACATGTAACTAAATGATTTAATAGTCTGTGGCCTTGAAAATAAAATATTGTACACTGAATGGTTGTCATGGTAACCTAATATGATGACTTTCCCTAGGATTATTTAATAGTTTGAATTCTTGTTTGTTTGTTTAGTTTTGTTGTTGTTTTTGGTTTTTCATAATTAACATCTTAGTGATATGCATCAACTTCAATTCTGTCAGTCATTTGTAAATTTGCGGGAAGGCTCATGAACAAAAGGAATAAAAGAGCTGTATGAAACCTCTATTTACTTTATGGATTCTTTTTTTAACTTAGCTTACAAATAAGGAAAAAAATAAGTGGATTACGTAAGTGTAGGGCAAAATTAACTGCAGGAAGAATCCATGTTTATCGATATTCAGACTGAGATAGCCTTAAGTTGACAGACCCTTCATTATTCAAGTGTTGGTTTACAGAGATTGATGGTTTCAGGATTTCACCATGAAGTGACATTAGTTAGAGGAGCATTGGAAATCTTGGGAGTACAGGACAGCTGTTTCGTCCTAGGTTAAATCTCTTCAACAGTACGCACCTATCGCCAGGCGTCGAACCCAGGACCTCCTGGTTACAAGGCCAGCGAGCTCGTAGACCATTAAGCTTCTGGGACCCAATCCAGTGGTACATGAATTCCAAAGTCTGCCAATCCAAGATGTACCGCAACTATTGACCAGTGTCATCTGTAGCAAGTATTTGTCCTTACACCCTACAAAACAACACTGGCCCTATTCAGGTAGTTACTTAACTGGATTCTTGTGAGAAGTCGTGACCAGTGGGGTAGAGCAGGTCGGGTGGGGACAAATACCCGCCGAAGACATTGGCTAGTGGTCCTTTATATCGTGAATTGGCAGAAGTTGGAATTCACGTTCCACTGGTTCGGATCTCAGCGGCTTAATGGTCTGGGAGCTCTCCTTTTAACCGGAAGGTCCTGGATTTGAGGCCTGTCGGTAGGTGCGTACTGATGTAGAGAATTAACCTAGGAAGAAACAGCTGTCCGGTACTTCTGTGGTTTTTCATGTTCTCTATGATTCAGTTCATGAGGAAATCTGACAGATCTTTCATTAATGGCTGGTGTTGAAGGTGAAATGAAATGTCGTGGTTGGATTCGATCTAGTGCTTTCAGATTACTAAATTCCAGCTCTGCGTGGAACATAGGGCTATAACAGCACATCTCCATTTCATCAAGCCTCTTCAGCTGGCATCATGATTCTCAATAAGCTTTTATCTTCTCCTTCATTTCACCCTCGGACATCCAAGTCATTGTTTTCCATTGAGGTTTTACCCGACTGCCAGTTGCGTGATGTCACCCAACCGTCTTCTCAGTGTGTGCCTTATCCATCTTCAGCTTCTTCTGCATATTTTCTGGGTGATAGGGGACGGGAAGTGCAGGCAGTTAGTTAATTAATGTTGACACTGTCTGGGATAGTTCAAGATTTTGTAGACTGTTATTGGTGTAATGGGTGATGGTGCTTTAGTGATATTGTGGTGTGTGTGTTGCCGATAAGATTTATCAGCAGTATATAAAGAGGCGTTCATCTGCATAATAACATAAAATAGCAGGGAGATGGATTTGATGTCGGAGAAAGCAAATGATACAACATTGCAGAGATACATGGGAGGGAGATATAAAAGGAATACAATGATACACAATATGACGGCCAGGAGTAGAACAGCACGGAAGATCTGTGAAAGATGGTGATCTGAAGATAAGGCGTACATAATTTGGCTAAAGACAGATACCAATCTCCAAATAAACATTCCTTACCAGTTGTCTCTCGTCTGCTACACACCTAAGCTGGGTTCTGTCCGCGGCTGACGAACCCCTAGAACCTTGTCTAGCTTAGTAGCCGTTAGTAAGTCCTTGAAAAAAGGTTGACCATGAGATCGGCAACGTCATTCTGTAAGATAACAACATCAGCACTACTAAAAATTTGAAACCTAAAGCCTTATGTTGCAGTTGGGATGCAAACGAATGCAAATAACGAAAAGAAAGCTCCAATCAATCCTGGGAATTTGGAAACACATAGATGCAACAGACGCTCTACTCTGCTAACTACAACCTACCAAGGAGTATGCCGTGTTTTTGTTACCTTATTTTCATTAAAATTTTCTACATTTCTGTTTCGCGTAGACATGTAATTCATTCTAGTTTGATAGCCATAGTTTCATCAATCTCATAATTTTTACAGTCACGTAATTCCTAACATTACCTTGTGTTCCATTATTATTCCTATGCATCGTTTACATTTCTTTCCTGGAATATTGGTTCTGAGTTGCAGACACCCTTTCCTAATGATTACCAACAAGTATGAAGCCTAGGTTTAAGGCTTCCTGCCGACTGCTTCCAAGTACCTTACAAGACTTCCAAGTGCATCGCTATAGCTAGTCAGCTAGCTTGGTGGGTGTATTACACTTAGAAGTAGACTTACAACACTTTACTGTATCTACGCCTTACTGAGAATGCACCCATGTAAGTAGTTTACCCCCATTATGACCAATCAGTGAAACTACGCTTTGTGATTCACCTTGTTGGATGATTGGAGGCGATTAGCAGGAAGCTTTGGACATAGGTTTTGTGTGCTTGCTGGCACTCATCAGCAACACGCGTCTGAAATACTGAAAGAACTTATTTCCTATCTGGGTTTCGAACCCAAGTCATCTATAGTCAGATGCGTTATCAACGAGCTATTAAGGATGGCGATGTCAAGTCATCTAGCTTGCTGACCATATTGCAGATTTGACTGGAATTGACTGGAATTTAGTATGCACCAACTCAGGGACTAAATGGATGACATCGGTTATTACCTAGTGACCATTCAAAGTATTACTTCACTGGAAACCTCAAAAGTGCACAAGTGATTATATCACATCCCACACAATTTACCAATTTTCGTATGTGTGTGGACATACATACATAGGGAGGAGTAATCGCTCGTTGCACGTGAGGGTGGGAGAGCATATCCCAAAGTGGTTAGAAAAACAGATGAATTGTGATAAGCCAATAGATGCAGGTGTCAGACTACCAGCTTCGTCTATAGCTAAACATTTAATCGAAATGAACCATAAGGTTGATGTTAACTCAGCCTTTAAGGTCATCTATAAAAACGGTCAAGGACGTTTACTGAAATACGCTGAGGTTATAGCCATTCATGAACTTAAGCCCCCCTTGGGTATTCAAAAACAGTTTGTTATTACTCTTAACCTACCTTCGTAATCCTTATTTGATTGGATTACCAAACGTTTGTGTTAATTATTCTTAATTCTTTTCTGTCACTTTGCTTAATTTAACTTTTCCATATATATTGACTTGACAAGTAAATGTGTGAGGGATCCGATTGTTCGAAATGTATAACGCAAATACATCACATCGTTTTTTCAGATAATCTCCGTCTTCTAATAAAGCTATCAAAATTTGTAAAAGGGACTAACTGTTTTAAATCTAATTATTTCCTCTGTTTCTTGTGATCTTCCAGACATGTCATTCGTATCAATAAATGCTGGTAAAGGTGTTATTTGGTTGGAAGTGAATAGCATTAGATACTAAAGTGTGCATTTCGTCCCAAGTGATACTTGTCATTTGGATGTGATTACATTCTTATTGTGTGATAGTTGCCCAGCTGAGACACGAGCCTAGAAGTCATCACTGCAAATGCCAAAGCGTTAAATATTGGGCTACTTGGCTACCGAAGCTAACTCTTGTGCAATAAGTATTCGTTTTTATTCGCATCCCAGATTCCAGCATCGAACAAGCTACACAATGTTAACCTCAAATGGTCTCTGAAACGTCCGTACTAGAAAGCAACATGATCAGAGGCGATTTAAGATAATGTTGTCGAATAAATTTCTATGGACTTGGAATAGGGAACGCTAATCTCGGTAAAATATATGCAAAGTAATATTGTTGTCTACTTAAAATGGTCAAAAACAACCCATGGAATACAGTTAACTCGTATTTATCAGGATTATATTTATTGATCTTTTGTCTGCTTTTCTACCGCTCTCAAACCTATTTGCACTAGTGTTAGATTACACAGTTGTTAAAGGCATTGGGGGTAAAAACCAGTTCTGTCTAGCAAATTCGCATTTTGAAAATTACCCAGTTTGAGTTGAAAAGAAGATGAGGACATCCAACCAGCAGCAACAACAACAACAAGCACCAGTCGCTATCAACAGGAGAAATCTGAAGGAAGTTGCAATAGATATCGGGTGCGTCGGCAGGGGATCGAACCCTGGACCATGTGCATGGTCGGTGAGAGTCCTAACCACTGTGCCACCGACTCACAGTTGTTGTCTGTTTCACCTCATTACAGGTAGCACGGATGGAGATACTAAAGCCATCCAGTACTGATTAAGCCAGGCAGGTGTCTATTGCTCTGAAGTCAATGTGTTCATCTACAGCTTTCAACAAAAGGAATGGGATCCAAATTTTCAACACTAATGTAAACTCATGATATGCTACAGAGACTTGACTTGTGTTACCAAAAGTATTTCTTACACGCTGCATACTTTCACCATCAGCTGCCTTTCTTGTCTCGATACTGAAGATTAGACGGTCAACCGACCAGAAAGGATATGCAACAAGGAACTCTGACGACGAATCAACCAAGAACCTATTGCCAAGCAAAATGTGTAGAAGAAAATGGAGACGGATTGGATATATGTTAAGAAAATTATTGAGTGACATCACGTGTCAAGCGGGCCTTAAATTGGGAATTGAATGAGAAGTGACTAGTTATGCTATATGTGACATGACAGAGATTGTGTGAATCTGTAACGGAGGCTTGTCGCGCAATGGTGTAGCCAGCTAAAAATGAATTTGGAGAACAGGATAAAAGGCCGATATGCCACTTCTGATCCAAGAGACAAGCAGTAATAATAACAATAGTGATAATACTGTGGTGAGAACTGTCTGCAAGCCTAAATTGTAGACAACAATTTACGCCCATGTTTACGTCCCGAATAGGCGTCATGAGAAAAAGCAATAACAAAGCTTAACCTTTAGGAACTCACCAACCAATCACAGCAGACTTAACGTGTGCAAATACGATTCGCAGATATATGGCTTAACTTTCTAAGAAACGGTCGCAAGCAGTACAGAACAACCTCCAGCAAGGAAACGACCAATCAGAAGGCCAGCAAGCACTATTAATTGACAATGCTGTTTCCAAACTACTTATATAAATCAGTAGTATATACAGTTAAGTCTTTCAATTACATGAAAACTAGACAAAGTATGCTTAGAAAGTGGAACTGAATGAACACTGAACAAGAAAGAAAATGTGCATCACAATATTCAACTTTACAAATACATACATTGATACATTCATGTATTAAGCCAGCATGATGATCACATGTTTGATAAATAATGTTCTTATTATTTCATGAGTAGTTTTGAGTTGAATGAAATCAAATATTAATAATAATAATAATAACGATAATAATGCTCACAAGAGGAAAGGGGAATAAAAGTGGGGTGAAAAAGAATTTTGATTTTTTAAAGTCTACAAAGGAACTCAATTCTTTATAGAAAAAAAAGGGAATTTATTCTTTTCTTATTGTATAGCCATGTGTTATTTCTACCTTCCTCTTCCTCTCTTCCTATGGCTGTTTCCATTTCCTACTTATCTTTGGGATAATCTTTACATCTAAAGAAAAGCGACTGGTTCTTTGTTCCATTGTAAGTAGTAGTTTCTTTTTCATCCGCTTTTTTTGCTTTCTCCCTCCTTAATACTTTGTATATAACTATCTATCTAAAATGTCATGGCATTTTTTAAATCTTGGTTGTTAATCTGATTAGACGGTATTTTCTACTTGTTCAACGCATAATCCACTTCAGGTATTGTTATTTTTATCATTATTATTATTATTATCCCATTGTTCAAAGAAGAAAAGGGATTACCATTTACAAGAAGGTGGAGGGGAAGCAGGAGGGTAGAAGATTGGAAAATACATGAGACCTAAAGTGCCTACATGAGCTTATACTTAGAATTTTTTAAGTCTTTTTGTATATCAAGTGGTCTTAACTAAGAAATATGTAGTCTGATTGGCTTGAGGCTTTCATTATGAGCTGATATCAGTTAAAGAAGCATTGGGAAACTAACTGAGAGTAATGGAGAGCTGTTTCGTCTTACTTTGAGACTGTACAGGGGTTCGAACCCAGGGCCTTCCGGTTACAAGGCGAGCTCGTAGACCATTAAACACTTCGTTGACTTCGAAAAGTAGTCTTGGATTTGGATAAGGGAAATTATACACTGTTACGAAATGGGAAGAGACAAGTTCACTTATGGTTTGGAGGTGCCTTAACAAATATAATAGGGAAGGGAAAGGAAAGTTTGTAGGCAGTCTTGGAACCGGATGAAGGTGATGTCGGAGAACTGATTGTGGTACGGATGAGACTTGTGAAGCACTAGGTTTCACTCGAAACGCAGAGATTGAATAGTTACAATAGTATTAATACTTGGATAACAGTTTCATTTAGCTGGCATTATGTTGACAGATGGCACAGAGTAGAATGCACTACTTATTGAATTACACCAAGGGGTTAAATGTGGTACTACCTGAGGGTACTGGGTTCAGTGCTAGTTAACACAGTGCAGATTGCTGAAGAGTCATAAAACAGGATGAGGTAGCTATGTTATTCTCACGAATTCCTTATTTGACATCAATTCTCTGATATGATAACATTCCCCACCATTATAAATAAAGTGAAAACAATCGCTTTTTTTCTTATAAATTCCTAGCATATCTATCCAATGAATGCCAAAATGGTAAAACCACTATTTGTTGTTGTTCATCGGAGGTTCAGTGATAGAATAATCGCCATCCATGAACGTAGCCTGGGTTTAGTTTCTTGCAGACCCACCCCTCAACCTCTCATAGCCTGTAGGAAGCCCAGTAAAGAGTGAAGGTTGGGCATGAGGTTAGCAGTCCCACCTTATTTCGTTTCTTGTGTATCGAGTGGAGGCCTTGGATTTTAAGGAGTCATGTTTTTTGTTTCACACGGTGAGATTGTTAGCCTGTCGCCGAACCTTCCTTCATTTTCAGGCTCACCAGCAATCGTTTGAGCTGTAGGAGTGCGTCGGCCGGAGATAGAATCCCGGACCACGTGTGTGGTTGTAGAGAAACAACATCACCGTTACTAGACCTGAAAGAGCCTAAAATTTGTAACCCTATGTTCCATTCAGAATGCAAAAGATTGAAAAACTATTCATTGTTAGTAAAGTATAATATGTAACGGATATTTTGACTACGGAAATAAGGTGGCCGCATATTTCTAGGAAGTGAATGACATCTTCTTAAACACACACTCACACACACGCACGCACTCACTCACCCACTCACGCACACCGTTATTCACACAACTTTCATGTCCTCCTTTCAGTAAATGAGACTATTTTTACCAAATGTTACTTAATGAAATGAAACCTTGTTTCATTTCTTACATGAATTGCTCATTTCACTTTTAACCTCAGTTGTTTTTAATTAACTGAAAATTCACATAAAAGTTAAGGTCATTTACCTGAATTCATCAAATTGTTAATAGAAAAAGGTATACCATTTATCAGCATTTCAGTATTATTGAATGGTTGAGTGAACTGCGTAATTCAAAGTTCTTGCATTACTAATGTAAGTGAACGTATAAATAATGGATTATATATATATACATAGAGAGAGAGAGCGTGTGTATGTGAAGCCATGTAGTTCTATTTAGCGTGACCACCAACTGATGTCATCAGTGAGTATTTGTCCTCAGTCCCGACTGGGTGTACCTCACTAGTCACAACTTCTCGCTAGAACTCCAGGGAACCTCGTTGATATCAGAATAAAACTTGGGCACTGTGGTAGAGTGTAATTCCATTATGGGTAAATTTTATTTTGATAAAGTCTCACAGTTTTATACAGTAATATTTACTGATGACGTTTCGAGCACAATTTATTACTGCTCATAATCATATCAAGGTAATCACACGACTTCCTAAATTCATTTATATAGTTCCATTGTTTTTCACTTGATTTTCACTTGATTTGATTGGTAGTAATATTTTCCATATTTCTGGTATGAGTGATCAATCATTTCTATTGCATGTGTTGGGTGTAGATTCGATGAACAAGGATTCAGTAATCAACCTGTCTCTCCACCTACCTAGATTACTTCTTAGAATTGTAACCCTCTCCCACCCTATTGTGTGGTTGTGTGTTAATGCATGCATTGCAATTGCCGAGCTTTTTTCTAAATTACTTATCTTCTCTGGGTCAACCATTCTAACCTTAGCTAAATTCTTATGTTCTGACAATCTGACTACCCCTGACATACTAGTTTGACCCATGTAGTTGACCTCACAGTCATTGCAGGGTATTTTGTAAGTTATATTATTTTGTCTAATTGGGTCCACTGAGTCCTTTAACCTACAGAGCTTGTCCTTGAGTGAGTTTGTAGGTTTAAATGCCACCCTAATTCCTGCTTTATTTAGAATCCTACGTAGGGTCCCCTCTTTATATGGTATAACTGTAGATGACTTATATTCTCTCTTATTTATGTTATTATTACTAGTTTCACAATTATTTTTATTTTTCTTTTGGCGTTTTTCAATCTTCCTAATGAATTTTAGAGGATAGTTATTTAAAACCAACGCCTCTTCTATCTGTTTTATTTCATCATTTAGGTCTTTTTTTGTGCTACTTAGTGCCATTGCTCGGTTTGTTAAACACTTAACTAAGCCTGCCTTAACAGTTAAAGGATGAGATGAATTAAAGTCTAAATATCTATTAGAATGCGTTGGTTTTCTATACACACTAGTGTGTAGTTTGCCTTCTTCTATTCGTTTTATTTTACAATCTAACAGCTAATTCTCCTTGCTAATTTTCGGTTTCAAATGTGAATTTTATTCCCTCCACTAGTGAGTTTATGTGTGTCAAGAAGCTAGAGATATGTTCTGTTTTTAACACTGTGAAAGTGTCATCCATATATCTCCACCATATTTTTGGAGTAGGATTAAACGTATTAAGTGCCATATTTTCCCAGCTATCCATAAATATATCTGCTACGATAGGGGATATTGGTGATCCCATTGCTACACCTTCAGCTTGTCTATATATTTTGCCTTGGAATTTAAATATAGTAGATGTGAGGCATAGCTGAATCCCTAAAATAATTTCTTCAATGGACAGCTTTGTCCTATGATTGAGTTCAGGATCCGCAGTTAGTTCTTTTTTAACTGCTTCTAAGGCCATATTGACTGGTATATTAGTATAAAGACGTCAGTGGTTCAGTGGCAGAGCTCTCGCAAACTGACGCACTCCTTAACCTCGCTAAGCCAGCAGTAAGACCGATAAAGAGGAGAGGTTGAGAGTGGGGCCATCAACCCCACCCCATAAAAATGAAGCCCCTGCTACTGAAACCTCACAGCTCTAGCTTGAAGTCCTGTGTTCCAGTCGAAATAAGCCAACTTGAAAAACGCGCTCGTGAACACTATCCAGCCTGGTTAGTAAGAGGAGAACAAAAACGTGTATATAGTTCGGTGACAGAACATCTGATCAATTCAGGACATTCAGCGCCATTCGAAAAATCCTTCAAAATAATATACAAGATTCGACCAAACGTGTCAAAGGGAGTAAAATTAAGACATCGGGGCATAGCTGAGGCAATAGCCATCCTGATATATACACTGGTGACTCATCAATATTGATTTTTCGCACCCACATGATTATTGATTTTTCGCACCTGCATGATTGAATTTACGGAATTCCCATTGATTGTTAATATTTTTTAAATGTGACATTGATTTTCTTAACTGTATAGCTACGGAGTTTTGTTTAACATTTTCGACTGTTCATGCAATGATATCGAATGTTGAATAAAGATCTCTGATCACCAAACTGATGACGAAGGGCATGGACATTTTCACCGGATGATCTTTCGCTGGGCTTCTGTGGGAGAATTAAGTTGCAATATTTATCTAGCTCATCTGCTCCCAATTTACGAAGTAGAAGCCGTACTTTCCAGGCATTATCTACTCGAAATAGGTCTTCATAGTTGCGAAACCAGGTATCAAAAGTGACGTTCGCATCTGGATCATAAACGAATTCTGAGATGCTACTACCAATGCTGTCGTTGGCTGTAGATGAATCGGCAGGGCGTGATATCTGTAAACCAGCAAGCATTTCCATCATTTTTAGCTGCTGTTCCATTAGTTTCTCTAAACGCAGTGGGTCCATCTTGAGCAAACCCGTCGCCAAATTTGTTATGTATAAATATTATGACCTTGTAGACTACGAGCGAATCTAACTTAATGCGCTGGCTAATCTGTCCTAATCGCACGTCAACAACAACAACAACAATACCGCCGGGCACGCAAGACAAAGAAAGAAGACTGGACGTTGATACGAGAGCTTTTACTGTCTCTACAACACATCCAAAAGCTCAAACACACGCTATGTATTCAAAAGAAATATGTCCAACCCCTGTCCCTGCCATGGCCATCATAAACAGGTAATTATTTTAGTAATGACCATCCCATTGCCTTTCTTATCCAAACTGTTTATTCATGTTATTTTTAAGTTTTTCTTAGTCCCTATTTACACTACCATATTTTCATATCCGAACTTCCTGGGTATTTTGTCATTTTATTATTCGTCATATTATCCCACTAGATTTTTATCCAAACATCCTGTCTATTTTTGTTATTTCTACATTTCTAACCCCTAATTGCACAATATGTCAATCTTCTCAGTAATTATGATGCTATTTTGTAGGACGAAATGCACATCCTGGATTCCTCTGCTAGTCACCATCCACCAATTAAATTTTAATGATGCTACTTTGTTTGAGTTTTATCGCCTCCCCCTGTTTATAATGGCATTTGAATTCCTAATTGTAATTCTATTAATTTGATTCTTGACCGGAAATTATTCTGGAACTTTCCCAACCATTTGTTATAAATACACGAATGTACAGCCTAGTTGACGGTGACTTCATTGAAAAGAAAATTTTCTTCGCTGCGACCGTCTTTTTAATAATTCCTTTGATCCATTGTGTATACCTCGTGAAGTGAAGTAACAATAATGAGAGATTTTGGTAAGTTTCTATGTAGACTTCTTTCTGAAGCTATATTAGTTGGGAAACCTTTGAAAACCAAGGATGACTTGACGTTTGTTTTATCCAGCTTGAAGACTCTTCAGAAGTAGCGCCCACAACTTCACCAGGGGTTGAATCCCAAGACCTTCAGGTTATGAGGACAACCTCTGTTAAGCATTCAGTCAGTATGTTGGAATTCAATAGCAGGTGAATTCTCAGTTCTCTTAGTTCTTGATATACAGCCACCACCATAACAACAACAGCTGTCCTGATGTGTGTCCAATTCAGCTTGAAATTGTGTACCCCAAATGTAGCTTGCTTACATATATTTGTAAGATATACAAGCAAAATTATTATTATTATTGTATCCTTTAATCCTAGAGGAACATAGGGCTTCAGCCATGCGTCTCCATTGCGTTCTGTTCTCTGCTAGAGTTTCACCTGGTCCATCTGCCCACACGTTTTCATCTCCTCTCACAGACCTCCTCCAAGTCACCCTTGCTCTGACGACCAACTCGCCGCTTCCCATTCGTCGGGTTCCACTCGAACAATGGCTTGTCTAGTGATGTCACTTGATGGTTTCCTCAGAGTATGGCCAATCCATCTCCATTTCTTCCTGCCTATTTGTTTAACAATCGGTTCCTGCTGAGTTGGTTCGCTCATTGCCAGATATCCTCTCTGTTGCTAATCTTTTCTGGCCGGCCATCTGATCTTGAGTGGTACTGAGCGAAGACAACTGTTAATGAAGGTGTGTAGTTTGTTTGAGATGCTCTTTATGACGCGCAGTGCAAGTCTCTGATCCGTAAGTGAGTAGCACTGACTTCACATTGGAGTTGAAAATCCGGATTTTATGGAGTGCTGTTGACCTCCACACAGACTTGAGAGTAGTGAAAGCTTGTCTTGCTTTTCCGATTCTTGCTTTGATATCCTCATCAGTTCCGTGTGCCTGTAGTTGAAACGATGCTTCCCAGGTAGGTAAAAGAGGTTGTTTCTTCCAGGTTCCTTCCATTTATGCTGATTGTTGTCTGTTTTTGTTGTTGCTGTTGGTGGTGTTGCCCAGTATTCTTCATCACCTCTGTTTTCTCTATGTTCACCTGAAGTCCTATCTTGATGTTCTGTTTCCTCATTGCCGCTGTTTGTCGCATTATCCAGTCTACTGCAATCAAGAAAATCATTGGCGATAGTAGGCAGCCAGCTTGTCTTACTCCTGTCCTTACTTCGAAGGATTCCGTGAGTTTCCCGTTGATACATCAAAATATGAGAATGAGCTGCCAAAATAGACAAAGACGGACAGATAAAACAAATGCTGTCCTACGGTTCATTCAGTATAAAAAAGGATTATTTTTATTGGTGAACATTATTCGAGTTACGATTACAAACGAAACATCATGAAAATTATGTATCTGATAAAACTATAGGGGAGGGTACAAGAACCGTGAAAGCTGATAAACACACAGCAAATCCCTAAAAACTGCGGGACATCAAACTCTCCATTAGTTTTATTGCATCAGATTGGATTCATCACGCTATTTTAAGAAGATTTCTGTACTCTCTGTTGATTGGTTGTAGTGGATTTTCCACATGACGGTTCCCAATTCAGACATTTTGACGAAGTTGTAGGATTAACATGATTACATTTTTTGTAGATTTTGACTAGCAGCGGAATCCAGCATGCTTATTCCATCTTGTGTGGGACTTCTACATCCAAATGACGAGTCTCTGACAGGACAAAATGCGCATCCTAGATTCCGCTGGGCATGAGGCTAGCAACCTCATCCCGTAAAAATAAACCCCACTGATGCTGAAACTTCAAGCCTCTAGCCTGAAGCCTTATGTTCCATTGGGAACGTAAAGGTGTTAAAAAAGATACTTAGCTAATGAAACAGATTTTGATGTGGTTGTGTTCTCTGAGCTGGATAGTTAATTTGCGAAGCTTTCATCACCCTACTAGGTGACATCTTCAGCGAATACTTCAATTCATTGAAGTGAGCTTTTAGATTTCTCCACGAGTTTGTTAGTCATCTCTCCCGGTGACCTTGGACGTGATTGGCTGTTTTTGTGTGTTCAAATATTAGAAAGGGGAAACAACAAAAATGCTAGAAAATTTTTAGAAGCCTACCTGATATTCCAGTGAATCGTCAATCAATAGACACATCGACACAGACAAAAATTACCAATCGATGAGAAAGAAACCTCACACACAAATGGGCAAAGTTCAAGTGAAAGAAACAATCAGTAGCAATACAAGTAGCCTAGAAGATGTGAAAGCACACAAAAACAACCAATTACGTCCCAGGTCACTCGCCAGCAGAGAAGACTAATAGACTCGTGGAGAAATCTAAAAGCTCATTTCAACGAATTGAAGTATTCGCTGAAGATGTCACCTAGTAGGGTGATGAAAGCTTCGCAAATTAACTATCCAGCTCAGAGAACACAACCACATCAAAATCATCCACCTGAGCTACAAACCTTCTCCATCATATCTAACTGAAACAGAAAATGATAATTCACTCTGATGGCTAGTAAACTCTACATTTCAGGACATTCACTGAAATATTCAGTCGAAACTGGAAGAAAAAATAAATGCAAATACAAATACGACATAATAACAAATATTCTGATCTGTAGGTGTCAATAGAGCGAATAGTCGTTTTTTCCGCCCCAATATCATTTGCATACTAATGAACCGATTATTTATTATTTTCCTATAAAATGTTGTCACGCTGAGTTTATTTCGAAATGTTCTACGAAGACTGTATATATATCGTAATATATTTTTTATACGGATGTCTGTGCCAAAGAATTAAAAAAACACGTGTCTCGAAATAAAGCAGATATAATATTTTTCAAGAGTCGGTTTGTAAAGATTAGATTTGTTTTTACGAGTTTGCCCACGGAGTGATATCACTTAGAGAACCATTGAAAACCATCGCTGGAGTCCTGAACAGCTGTTTTATCCTAGTTTAGGACTCATCGGCAGTACGCACCCACCTCCAGGGCTGGAACCTAGGACCTTCGGGTCACAAGGCAAGCTAGTGCGTATACCATTCAGCCACTGGGATCTGATTCAGTGACTAGCCCATGAATTCTAACTTCTACCAATTCGTTATTTAGTACGACCACCAACCAGTGTCATCGGTGGCACATCCATCCTAACACTTGACTGAATGGACCTCACTGGTCACGACTTCTCACTAGAACTCCAGGAAACTCCGTCCTGTAGCAAGTCACTAGCGAGCATCAGATTAATTTTTCATGGGCTAGTCATTGAATCAGATCCCAGTGGCTGGATGGTATACAAGCTTGCCTTGTAATCGGAAGGTCCTGGGTTCGAACCCTGGTGGTGGGTGCGTACTGCCTATAATTCCCAAACTAGGATGAAACAGCTGACTATCCAGTACTCCGTGCATGTTTTCAATGATTCTTCAACTGATATCAATCCGTGGTCAAACTCGTAAAAACAGATATTATGTCGGTAACATTCCAACTTGTGAGTCGGTGGCATAGCGGTTGGACACTCGCCTACCAGGCACATAGTCCGGGGTTCGACCCCGGCCGACGCACTCCTTTACTCCCAAGCCAGAAATAATGCTGTGAAGAGGAAGTTGGGCTGCAGAAACTCAAGCCACTTGCTTGAAGCCCTATGTTTCACTGGGGAACGTGCAGGAAAAACATTCCAACTAACAGAAGGAAGTATGAAATTAAAGTGACTTCTTCTGCTGCTAACATTTATAAACCAGTGTGGCGTGTGCTACTGACAGGATTTATCAGTAGTATATAGGGTGATGGTCATCAGCATAAAAATATCAAATAGCTGAGAGATCCATTTGACGTCAAAGAGAGGGAATGAGCCAGTACTGCGGCAGAACATAGAAGAAGTGAAAAGAAGACAAAGAAATGTGATATGAGGTGCAGAAGTAGCACAACACCAAAGATTTGTTTAAATGACGATTTGAATATAATGTATTCATAATTCCCTACATTTGTGTCTCACATTGCCAATAAACATTCCGTAACTAAGGCGTTAGTCTTCTCGCTTTACACCATGCACGTGGTTAGGGATTCTTTTTTAAAGCCTGTGTGCACCCTTATCGCCCTTAGACGGTTGTAAGCTAGTATCATTTCTAATCAAACTGAATTAGAAGACGTGTAAGTTATTACTTAATAATACTAGTGATAATAATGGTAATAATGGAGAGACTACGTGAAATAATCTCATCAGTGCCATTATCTAGGGAAAACAACTTACTTGTCTCTTATCTCCTCTCCTAAACTCTTTCACTATTGTTACTATTATTATTGTCGGAAATAATTAGGCGTTGGCCAACTTCTAATGTTCAGATAAACAGCTAAGTGAAAATAATATGAGACGTCATACTATTTCATGAATAATCCCCACCCATACATTAATGAAAACAGAACACGTAGTTCAGCGAAGAGTCTATTTTCCCCGAATTCAATACAATAATATGATAGGCCGAATCGTATTCTGTTCAAAAGGGTTCAAGAACACTATCCCACATGGTTACAAAAAGTTATTAGTGGCCGTATAAGGAGTGCGATAATTAAACATCTCGTCAACACTGGTCATTCCATCTCCACAAATGCCTCCTCCTTCAAAGTGATCTACAAATTGAAGAACAACCTACCAAAGGCAATACACTTTCGTCTCCTTTGTATTGTTGAGGCCTTAGTCACTTAGTTGGAGAAACCAGACTTATGCATACAAAGGAAAATCATCCAACCACTTCTACTATCATGGTAACAACCGTGTAGACTTCTACTGACTTGATGTTTGTGTGCTTGTTTTTTATTTTCTAACTCCTTATAACATTTGTAATTTTTAGAACTCTTACATAATTCCATATTTTCCTTTGTTTCTATGAGCATCCTAATCGCAACTCACTCATCGAACTATTAATCTTATTACGTAACTCGTATTACGCTTATTCAACTTCTTTCATGTGTTGATTAACATTTATAATTATGTTTTTTGACAACACATCACCACTACCCTCTTACCGATCTTCACCATCTCCCGTAGTTGCAATTTGATTATTCATCACAATTTGGAATATTCTGATGGTGTGAACATTATTATTATTACTATTTCCTTTAATTCCCAGAGGAATATAGGGCTTCAGCCGCGCGTCTCCATTGCGTTCGGTTCTCTACCAACGTTTTCACCTGGCTCCAAGTCTGCCCACATGCTTTCATCTCCTCTTCACATGACCTCCTCCAAGTCACCCTTGCACTGACGACCAACTCGCCGCTTCCCTTTCGGGTTCCACTCGAGCAATGGCTTGTCTAGTGATGTCACTTGATGGTTTGTTTCCTCAGAGTATGACCAGCCAATCCATCTCCATTTCTTCCTGCCTATTTGTTTCACAATCGGTTCCTGCTGAGTTGGTTCGCTCATTGCCAGGGATCTCTGTTGCTGATCTTTTCTGGCCGGTCATCTGATCTTCAGTATTGAAAGAAGACAACTGTTAATGAAGGTCTGTAGTTTGTTTGAGATGCTCTTTATGACGCGCAGTGCAAGTCTCTGATCCGTATAGTGAGTAGCACTGACTGACTTCACATTGGAGTTGAAAATCCGGATCTTATTTTTGATGCTGAGTGGTGTTGACCTCCACACAGACTTGAGAGTAGTGAAAGCTTGTCTTGCTTTCCCGATCCTTGCTTTGATATCCTCATCAGTTCCGTCCGCCTGTAGTTGAAACGATGCTTCCCATGTAGGTAGGTAAAAGAGGTTGTTTCTTTCAGGTTCCTTCCATTTATGCTGATTGTTGTCTGTTGTTGTTGTTCTTGCCCAGGAATCTTCATTACCTCTGTTTTCTCTATGTTCACCTGAAGTCCTATCTTTGGTGCTTCTTCTGCCAACTTGTTGCTTTTCACTTGCATTAACATTAACCCCAACTAATTTTAATTCTTATCTGACAAACGTAATGTACACACGCACAAATAATTATATATGGTTGTGGAGATGAGTGAATGAATTCACCACCGAAAAGAGACTCTTCGCTGAATAACGTGTTTTGTGATACCACTTAACGACTGAACATCAAAATTATAATGGAACTCTAAGATGACTGATCTAATTGAGAAGTTTTACTGAGTCTTCTCCATTTATGTGAATGTCGGTGAGAATCTATGTATCCGGATATCTGTTACCCTAGGGCTGACGTTTTCTTTCGTCAAGGAGTTTGAGACCAGGGAAGAAATTATATTGTAGGCATAAAATCTTCATGATAAATAAACAGCATGATATATTTAATGTTATTTAGTTGAAGGCGGATAGGAGTTTAGCCCAGGACATGCGTTTGTTTCTGTTTGGGACTCGTCAGCCAAGAAGTACGTTTATCCTAGAGAGTAACGGTGTTCCCACTGAGCTTCGAGCCCAGCATCCATCATTTCAAACAACAAAGCGTTACCATCTAGGAGGCTACTGATTTATGACGGTCATTTTTGTGTAGTAGATATCAGATACTACTTATTAACAAAAAGGATGGAGCATTTAGGCCTAATATGAATCAGTCAATGGAGAATTCAAGAATAATTTCAATTTTGCTTCTAAATACCAGAATTGATTGAATCCAATCAAAATTTTTAGTGAAAATGTTAATTTTTTGCTGTAATTGCTAATGACAGGGAAATGAAACAAGCCAGTGACATGAGTTGCATTCATGTTTTTGTTAATAATTACTAATTAATTGCATGAACGCTTGTTAAGAGGATAAAATAGACCGGAAGATAAAAATGGAGAGTATGGCTGTCAGACAATTATGTAATATCCAAATGTTGGTTTTCAAGGGAATTTAAGTGACTTCAAATCACTGTCAGGAAGTGATACCAGTATTTGATTTAGTCGTATCTTCTGAACTGGTTGATTTAACCTCGAAGCTTTCGTTGACCCTGACGCCATTTTCGGTGTTCCCTCTATTTAAGATTTCTACAATATTTCAGTCAAATTAGTGTCCGTAATTGTCTACATGCATCGATATGAAAAAATACATTACCATGCCTTTTTACAGCTAATTTGTGTTCTTGGATTTGGACTCGAAGGGATCGCCTATTATATTGTTATTATTGTTCCCTTGGGTTCCTAGTGGAACATAGGGCTTCAACTACACGCCTCCACTTGCTTCTGTCTTCTGCTGTAACTTTCACCTGCATCCAGGTTAATCCATACTGTTTCAGCTCCTCTTCACACGATCTCCTCCATGTCACCCTTGCACTGACGTCCCACTCGCCGCTTCCCTTTCGGGTTCCACTCGAGCATTGGTCTGACGCGCGATGTCACCCAACGGCCTCCTCAGCGAGTGTCCAATCTATCTCCACTTTCTCCTGCATATTTGTTGGGCGATTGATTCTTGTTTTGTTTGTTCCCATAGTCTCTTGTTGGTGATTCTTTCCGGCCATCTGATCTTGAGTATAGAATGAAGACAGCTGTTGATAAATGTCTGCAACCTGTTGGAAATATTCTTTGTGACCCGCCGCTAAGTTTCTGATCCGTATAGAAGAACTGACTTGACGTTTGTATTGAAAATCCGAATTATGTTGTTGATGGTGAGTGGTGAAGATTTCCGGATTATTTTCAGGTTGATGAATGTGTTTCTCGCCTACTTTGACCAATATAGTGGAATTTTAAAATGGTGTTGATCTTATCTTCTTTTTCTGTTGGATCTTTCGGTTTGCAGAGTATCGAATGATATGACTGTGCTGGCTTGTGCCTTAGTATTCCAGCAGTTATTTTCGAAATACTCTTTATGTATATGGTAGAGTGAACTTTCTTGTGGTCTTAGGTGACGATTTTTTATTGGTTTACCTACTACTTTAGTTTAAACATTTATTGTTTAAATTATGTGGGTATTCATTTTTTTGAAGACCTTAGGTATTTCACTTCCATCCTCCTCCTCATCAGAGTTCTACAGTGTGTTTGAACTCTTTTGAACAATGTCTGCACACACTTTCTCTTGTGGGTAATGGAGTTCCTAATACTATAGCTGAGTGTTTCGTTTGTGTGCGTTGATGTTCTGTATACTTGTGTTTCTAAATTCCCTGTATTAGTTCTCTTGATTAAGACAACTAAGAATGGAATTTTATTGTCTAATTCTTCTTCTCTCATGGTGAATTTAATATCTTCAAATATGTTGTTTATTAATTTGTAGGTATATTCCAAATGATTTCTTTTAATTATTACAAATGTAACGTATCCAGATTTTCGGTGTAACTGTGGGTAGGACTACTAATTCTAATCTTTGCATAACAGCTTCAGCTAATAATCCTGATATCGGCGATCTCACTGGTGCCTATTTTATTTGTTCTTGTATCTGATTACTGAACTGGAAATATTTTGTAAGACGCCCAAGTCGAACTTTGTGTTTTTCTGTTTTAATCGCTATTTACTAATTGTTGCATAGTTTCTTTTGCCAGTTAGAGAAATTCTGCAAGAGTGAAATACCTATTCGGCGCTGCAAAACTGTTTCGTCCTGGTTTGGGATCAGGAAGCGGACCCTGGACCTTTGTGTTAGGAGGTAATTCAATAATTGACAATTTAGCCACTAGGACTTTGTAAATGGGACATTTTCTAAAGTTTGGTTTGCAAGGATTAGTTATGTTTTACGAGTTGATCACAGACTGATATCAGTTAGAGAACCATTGTAAACCAGGGAGTACTGGACAGCTGCTGTTTCATCCTAGTTTGGGAATCATCGGCAGTACGCACCCACTGGGATTCGAACCCAGGACCTTCCGGTTACAAGGCAAGCTCGTATACCATTCAGCCACTGGGACCCGATTCAATGGCTCATGAATTCTAACTTCTACCAATTCGTGATTTTAGCGCGACCCCAACCATTGTCGTTGGTGGGAAATCCATCCACACACGTGACATCTAATTGGACCTCACTGGTCACGACCTCTCACTAGAACTGCAGGAAGCTCCAACCTGTAGCAAGTCACTAGCGAGCATCAGAATAATTTTCTAAAGCCATAGAATCGGGTCCCAGTGGCTGAATGGTATACGAGCTTGCCTTGTAACCGGAAGGTCCTGGGTTCGAATCCCAGTGGGTGCGTACTTCCGATGATTCCCAAACTAGGATGAAACAGCAGCTGTCCACTACTCCCTGGTTTTCAATGGTTCTCTAACTGATATCAGTCTGTGATCAACTCATAAAAAAATGGGACATTGTCAAAAATGACGTAATAGACATTTGAAAACAGCAGTAATTGAGGGTATTGGTAAGTGAAGATAAAATGAAAACTTGAGTAGCAGAAGAATTTGAACGCGGTACCTAATGATGTCCAACCCAACTATCTATGGCATGAGCTAAACGGCTGAGCTTCTAACTAGGTTCTAATCTCACTACAGTTAATATTGAAAATGAGCAATCTTCGCTTGCTTGAATTCAGTCGGGGTTTAATTAACTTCTGATGAGACAAAATTAGAGATCAGCATTGAAAATCTTGTGTTTGTTATTTAATGTATGATGTTTCGTGTACAGTTTGTTGCTTATGATCATTTCGAAATCATTCAGTGCATAATAAAGGACTACTATGCACTACATAAAATACACAGAATACACTGATAAGACACTAGTATAACGTTTCTTTGGTGCAGACTGAATTCTATCAGTGAAGTTTTTAATGTGACCACCATTCTAGGTGGCTCACAATTACGATGAATTGTGAATTGTTTATATTAAATGGTTGGAGGTAATCGGCAGGAAGATTTGGAGCTACTAACTTTCGCTGCTGTGTATTTGTCCTAAAACCCAATGTAATGCGCTCAGTCGGTCATGACTTCTCACTAGGACTGTACAAATTCCAAAACCCAGATTTCGACCGAGTGACTGGACGGCGATGTGCTCAAATAGTAATCTAAATATTCGGAGTTCTAAGTCTGATCACGGACTGATATCAAGTAGAGTACCACTGAAAACCAACAGGGAGTAATGAACAGCTGTTTCGTCCTAGTTTGGGATACATAGACAGTACTTACTTACTTGATTTCGTACCTAGGTCCACCTACTAGTGATTGAGGGAGATTACTCACCACTGATGACATTGGCTAGTGGTTGTGCTAAAAACCATGAATTGGTAGAAGTTGGAACTCATGAGTTGGTGGTTTAGTCCGGTCCCAGTGGCTGAATGGTCTACGAGCTCGCCTTACAACTGGAAGGTCCTGAGTGGGTGCGTACCGCCGATGGGTCTCAAACTAGGACGAAACAGCTGTCCATTACTCCCTGATGTTCACTTTTTCTCTAAATGATATCAATCGGTGATCAAACTTGGAATGAATGAAATCCCTTAAAGCAAACTCTTGCAAATTCGGAGTTCTCTCCCAAATGATGTCACAGCCGTCTACTAGTTACTGAAGAGTCCAGAGCCAGAAGAATAAGGCTGTTCAATACTTCATGGTATTCACTGCTTCTTTATTTGACTTAGCTTGATTGTAGCATCCATCATAAAATCAGTGTGATTTCGCCTGCATTCTGAGTGTGACACAGGTTTTTACCAGCATGTCTTCACTACACTAGGTCCTCTAACATCCCTATCAACCTAATCCAACACTCCCTACAACCTTTCATTTCCTGCCGACATAATCCTTACCATATCCTCCCTTGGACGCATCTGGGTTCCATCCGATAGTTAAGAATGTGGTTTCACTTGAAGGTCACTTCATCTTATGTTTTATCCATCTCTAACACTTGAATGTTAAAAATAGCTTATCTAGTTGACAAAAAAAATAATTCATTTGTCTTTCAAACATGAGAATTCACTCACTATCCATTCTAAGATGTTATCATGTGTATAGAACAGAAGTGATTTCCTTCTTTTAAAAATGCATCCATTATGTTATTGAATGCCCAGACAATCAGATAATCCAAGTCAATCACAGGGTATATATAATATACACATATTAGAGAGTGAGAGATAGAGAGAGAGGGGTAATTTCTCCCTTTCTCTGCCACCACTCTGATTTCCTGGATGAAATCACAATACATTTCCAACTGGGTTTTTGTTTTACACAGGAGGAATAAAAAAGTGTACAGGTAGAAGTAAGAAAACCCAAGGAAGTTGGTACCATTGTATGTTCTTTTGAAGGAAACAATTGCAAAAGAAAGACTATGTATGACTGATGTAAAAAAAAATTATAATAACTTCGTTTCGCTTAATACATTCTTGTTTCTTTTCATAAAGGAAATGTTCATGAAATGAAAAGACAAAAGTACATTGACTTGGTGTATAACTTCTTGTCTTTTGACAGACAGAATTCGTCTCATTGTCAAGCGAACAACTAGAGTTTTATTTATTTTTTTTTCCTTTACGTTCCCAGTGGAACATAGGTGGTTTCAAGCTAGAGGCTTGAAGTTTCGGTAGCAGTGGTGTTTATTTTTGCGGGATGGGAGTGGTAACCTGATGCCCAACCTTCCCTCTTTACTAGTTTTATTACTGGCTTAGCGAGGTAAAGGAGTGCGTCAATGACCGGGGTTCGAACACCGGCAATATTTCAGATTGTTACAATTTGAAAATGAAACATGCTTAATGTAGCAATGCGTAAGGAATGGGAGAAGAATTCTTCAAAAGCTAAGAAAACATCGCTCGCCGGCCCTTCTAGTGGAACCCAAACAGGAAACGACGGTTTGGACGTCCTAAAGCGACATTCAGGAGATCATATGTAGAAGAAATGAAAACTTATGGACAACAGTCGTGGAGCCAGTTAAAAAAGAGTTCAGAGAAGAGAGTGAAATGGAATTGTGCTGTTGAAGCCCCATATTCCACTCGGAACCCAAGAGAATAATACCAATAAATCGGGATGAAAAGGTATCTATGCTATTATTGATGAAGGGAAGATCAAATACTGTTATATCAGTGATTTTCAGCCTTATCTTCAGGCTTCAAACAAGTAAACTTCAATTTATTACACTATTGAGTTACTTGGACCAGTAAGCCTGGAGAGATATCACTGTAAGACCTAAATTCATGTCATATCTCCTACCTCTGAGTATTCGTTAAAGCATCTGTGTTGTAAACGTATAGAGTGCTAGTGGGCGCTGAACAGACATATTCATTTGTCTTACAGAATCTCTGATGATTTTACCTTGAAGTGTTTCTAAGGTGACACCCTGCCAAACGTTTTCCTACAGTAATGTTCTGCCTGTTTTTGTCCAGTAATCCGACAATAGTTAGTCGTTCTAGAAAATTAATTCTACATCACCTGACAGTGTACTGCGATAGTGAGTAACTACATTGCAAACTTGACTGACATAGCCAACACTAATGTTCATATATGTGGCAATGTAACCAATCAGTGTACGAATACTAATCCTACATGAGGTTAGACGTGAACACAGATAGTTCTGTGGTAAGTACCCTTACTGCAGCATTGAATGGTGCGGGTTTGAGTCTCCAAGAGAAAATTAGTTATTTCAAAGCTGCGAATACGCCTTTATGAATAGTGCCAATTAGATCGAGGGCATCGTGTCGATCGCCCCTAACCATCTAAAGCTTACAGCTTTATGTGGCAGTAGAAGTCATACTGTCGACTAAAATTACGAAGAATTTAGCTAAGGTTAGAATGGCTGACCCCATGAAGATAGGTAATTTAGAAAAAAACTCAGCTATAGCACTGTATGCATTAACACACAATCACACAATAGGGTGGGAGAGGGTTAAAATTCAAAAAAAGTAATATAGGTAGGTGGAAAGAGATAGAGATTGATTACTGAATCTTTGTTCATAGAATCTACACCAAACACGTGCATTGGGAACGACTCATCACTCATACCGGAAATATGGAAAATACTACTACCAATCAAGTCAAGCAATGGAAAATAATGGAATTATATAAATGAAGTTAGAAAGTTGTGAAAGTGCCTTGATATGATTATGAGCAGTAATAAATTGTGCTCGGAACGTGGTCATCAGTAAATATTACTGTATAACAAACACTGTGAAACTTTACCAAGATAAATTTTACCCACAATGTAATTATGAAGGCTTATTCTTAGTTTTAGACAAAAGACAGCAGCTTTTCTGGGTAACCAAAGCACAACTGAGAGTCTTAAGGGTATTTTCAATTTGAAATAACATTGGATGTTTCCACGTACATCCCATGAAACGTCAAATCAAAACTTTCATGTTGCAGACAAAGTGATATATTAACCTCATTTCTTTTAGACAAAAGTTAATATTATTATTATTATATTTACAGTCCACAATCGTTTTGATTTGAATCATTCGTCTAAACACTGGTAAGTAAAATATTAATGGATTGAGAGGTACCAGAATGAGAACGTCAGTTGTCTAACGAATGCACTAAGGTATTAAAAATATTCATTACTGTAGTTCTATAAACTCTCTTAGGAACAAATAACGTTGATTCAAGAATCCTATGGAACCCATTAGAGTCAGTGATTACGATGTAAGTTAAAGTAGTAGGCTACAGCCAGCAAATCAGATTAGCATAGGGCAAAAATTGAGCAAAATCTAGACTAGCATACCCTAATTATATAAATAATCTAGAAACAAAGTTCAGCTATACTATTGTATGCAGTTACACACAACCGTACTAGAGGATAAGAAAAGATGGTCTGTGGGAGGAGAGATTTACAAATGAAGCTTTATTTGTCGAATTAACTTAAAGCAGATGCAACAGGATTCGCTCATTATCTATCCCTGAAATCTGGCAAATTCTACTACTTTGATGACAAATAGGAAGGAAGTGTAAGAGCCAAACAATTAGAGTTCCAAGGTTCTGTGATAACAAATGATTGACTAAGAAGAATAGGTTGTGTTTGAAACGTCACCGTGTATGAGATATTACCGTCAAATACAACTTGGTTTCTTTAGGAAGGATTTTGTTTGTAGCAGCGACGAGGAGTGTAGTGTCTTCCAGTGATCTACAGAAGACCAAAGGATAAGATCTCGCATCTGACCACTTCTATGTGTGTATATCAGTCAATCTGCTGCTGCAGAGTCAGATACATTGATCGTTCAACGTGTATCCTGTTCAAAATGTTTCAATAAGACTATCCCACATGGTTGCAGAAACGTAGTAGTAGCTCTAAAAGCAGTGTGACAATCAAATACCTTGTAAACACTGGTCATTCCATCTCAGCAAATGCCTCCTTCAAAGTAGTCCACAAGATAAAGAACAACCTGCCAGAGGCAATACGATTTCGTCTATTTCGTATTGCTGAATCTCTACCCATTCAGTCAGACAAACTGGAGCTATGCATACGAAAAAAATTATTCAACCACTTCTACTATCATGGTAACAACCATATTGATTATTACTGGCTTGATATATTTTTTTTGTTTTTTTTCTAACTCCTGATAACTCTTGTGACTGTTCAGAATTCTTATATAATTCCATATTTTCCATCGTTCCTATGTGCATTCTAATCACAATCGACTCCTTCATCTTTTTGTGTAACTCTAATACACTTATTCAGCTCCTCGTATGGATTGACTAGTATTAACAAATATGTTTGTGACAGCTCATGCCTTTCGTGCAAAAAAATGTAGATAAATGGGATTGTACAGCTTAAGAGAAGAATGAATTCGCCGCTGACAAGAGCCTCTTTGCTGAACTACGTGTCTTGTTTTTATTAACGTTCGGATGGGAATTTTCCGTGAACTTGGTAGTTAACGAGACTGCTGTACTAACAAACTTCCTAATTAGTAGTTTTGCAGGTCAACTGTCCTAATCACTACCCATCACTATGAACAGCACCACTGAAATACACAAGGTAAGGAAGAAAGAAAGAAGACAGACCTTTGAAGTAGAGAGTTTTAACTGTCTCGGATCAACAGTGAAAGACGAACTTGACAGCAGTTCCATATATGCATAGGCTTAAATGACTTTGGTTTAGATGACCTTCAATTGATGATAGGCTAAAACGGTTGACAATCAATAGGGTTCCGTAGTCATAAACGGGGGATAATACGAACATCACTGTACTGTAAAGGTGTATGTGAAAACCACTCAGGTTGACTATTAATATATAGTATCACGCTATTTAGAAATATGGTTGAATGATGAATGGAAAGTGGGTGATTAGTCAGCCAACATCTTATCGAATAGGAACAGGTAGTTTATCAAGAGACACATGTCACTTATAGCTTTCGTTTCCAGAACATTCGTTAGACAGTAAAATCAAAACAGTTTGTAACTAACAGTAAGTAAGAAAAAGCTCTACTTAAATTTACAATTCAAAGGCGATATATCCAGTGGCATATTAAACCGTAGATTAACAAGATCAATTGAAAGAACTTTCAGTGCCGCAAAACTGCATGTCACTTTCTCAACCAAACCGATATTGACACTGTGCATTAAAGATAGATTACCCAAAATGGCGACATCAATGTGTGTATATAAATTCAACTGCTCCTGTGGAGCTAGTTATATAGGTCGTACCCAAAGGAATTTATCTTTACGCACTCGTGAACATATTCCTGTTTGGCTTGGGAAAAGAGCAACCAAACCATTAAATAGTGCAATTCTGTCTCATCTAGTGGATAGCGAACACAGCATCAAAGTAGATGAGTCATTTACAGTTGTGTATCGAGTACCGAACAATCTCCCCAAAGGCACACGATTACGCCTCCTAGCCATAGCTGAGGCCTTAGAGATTAATAGAGAAAGACCAGACTTATGGGTACAGAAAAAACTTATTCACTCTCTCTGTCTATCCTGGCCCACTATAAGGTCACCAGGATCATAATTTTCCGTATTATTATTACCATTATTATCATTTTGTGATATCATGTCTTTATTATCCATTTCTCCACCCAGTTTATTTCACCTCATTGTTACCCTTAATTTTGTCAACCTTTGTGATTTTACACTAAGCCTACCAACTCTGTAACATCTTATTACAATTTACAATTTAGCCTCTTTATTTTATCATTAGACATTATCGGTCAGCCCTCACATTCAGTGTCCCCTTTGTTAATGTGTGTTTGTAATTATTTTGTGGTCATCGCAATTCTCTCACCCCAATGACACTTGTATTCTGTTGACTATAAAACAGCACTATATCACCCAATTGTTCATTCACACTTCATCACATTTTTCTGACTATACACCCTATACACACTTGATTGACTATGTTAACTAATGGACTATCATCTCAACTTACACATGCACCCCAATACAGTTTCTGATATTATTTTCATTTGCCTTTATTGGCTATATGTACTCTATTATTCATGGATTTATAACTGTAGAGCCTGAAGAAGAAGTTATCGAAAACAATCGTTCGCTCAAAATCTTGTTTTGATTTCAATATGGGGATATTTCATTTACTGAAAACAGTTTGTGTTTGGCATGCTAAAATAATTAATACAATTCAACTTACTTGGACTGTGAGCTTGATTAGTCGATGTCACCATTACTGAGGCTGTTGATGTTGTTTTCGACGTCACTTTCGATGTGGATACAAGTGGTTGCTCCAACCCTGACTTCTGACTACTTTTATCGAAATTTGAAAGACCAGTAAAACATAAACCGTATTTATTACAGCATAATGACGTCGACGATGATGCTGATGCTCCACCTCTACGCAGATTCCGTCTAGGCGCTGGCCTCACTTTAGGTTGTATCACATTTACACTGGGCTTTGAGACTAGATTCGATGCATAAATTATCTGATCAGAGTTTAATTTCGATGAATTTGTAGTAGTGGTAGTAGGAGTTGTCGTGGATGTTGTTACCGGTGGTTGAGGTGCACGAGACTTTTTATGACTTCTAGGCAAGGTGGTAGATTCACTAGGTAGGGCTCTATATTGATATGATGAAGATGTGGGTCGTTTTTCAAATTTGACGAGTTTTGTCTCTGTCCCAGTTTCATCATGTGAGGATGTTGTCGATTCAGACGATGTACAGATGGTGGACTTTTGTGCAGATTTTATAGCAGCATCTATTCGTGATATCTTTCGTTTACTGCGTGATTTATCTGTGGAGGATGGTACACGCCAAGTTTTATAGGATCTATGATAGATAACATTGTCAATGTATCGTGCAAGACCATCTGTTATAGTTTGGGTTGAATCAGTTGGTGTACAGTTAACACGGAGTGCACTACGCATTATTCGTTGAACATGAAATCCTGAATGGTTCTGTAATGTAATACAATAATAAAATATACTGTTAAATAATATTGAGATGAAATGTGCTTTCACTATCACAAACCAATCAGTTTCGAGCAGTCTTTGTGGCTGAATAGTAGAATGCTAGCCAATCGTTAACATGGTTCGGGTTCGATTTCCGGAGGATACATTCACTAAGCCTTGTCTAGTTTACCAGTTAATAATAAGTCTGTGAAGGATAAAAGGTTGAGAGCGAGGCTAGTGACTTTGCCCCTTAAAGAAAAACAACATCTCCGCTACGGAAACTTCAAAACTTGAAGTCTTATGTTTCATTCAGAAAGCAAAGATATTGAAAAAAAGTCATAAATCATCCAATTTACGGTTGTTAGAATTCATTGGGAACCAACATCAGTCAGAGAAAGATCACTGGAAACCAAGGTGTATTGTACAGCTGTTTCATCCTTGCTTGAGACTCTTCAACGGTGACTGACTGACTGATTTCAACGTTGAACCACTTTGAACATATGTGCAGCAGTTCCAGTTGCAAAACTCCATGCACCACACAAAGCACGAGAAGAGAGTAAGGAGAGGTTCAAAAGAGAGATAACAAATAGAAGTGAGAGTGAGGGGGAAAGACTAGTAATATGGAAGAACAACAGAGCTTTACTGTACATTACAAATCACAAAGAGTGGATGCATTTGCGCCAGACATTGAGAACGATTTTGAGCTATATCATCAATTGTCTCCAACCACCATTAGTTGATACCATCCCGAGGACTCCAACCAGTCAGGCACTATACACCTCTCTATGTGGCTAGCTCGATCTAACTCTTTTGGATTTCATTGACTGATGAAGCCATGTTTTGGTTTGACCACCACTACCTATAACGCCTTTCCAACCTCACTGGTCCTATGTCAGCTAATTTTGTCCGTCAAGTATGGCAGTGCCTAGGCATGCGTAAAACATGTCCTAACCATCTCAATCGATGTAATTCCTCAAACTCGTTGATTGATTTTCTGTCCTTACTTAGCACTCGATCAAAGAATAACCTCAATATTACTCACCCTATTATACCACCTAACAGGAGAGATAGAACGCAGACACCTAGGGTCAAAGACAGCAAGCCGGCCTTTTCGTATCTTCCACTTTCAATGACCATTTCTCGCTCACAGCCATAAAGGAGGACAGAGTGAACTGCAGAGCAGTACACACATCGTTTGATCGATAGCCAGCCGGATGTCACTTCTACTAAGTCAAATATGGTGTAAGTTGGCTGATAAATGCCAAACGATCCTTCTGTATCCGTGTTGAGACCTCATCAGTGATCGATCCGTTGGCGTTGGCCGATAAGTCAAGCGGTCTTCATTTGTGCACGCCCACAACTCCACTTGGGATCGAACCCGGCACCTTCACGTTATGAAACCAAACACGTTGATCATTTAGCCATCTGGGTCGAAATTCAGTGACCTGTGAATTCTAAATTCGTCACTTGGTGATATAGGCCTGTCTTCAACGAATATCTTTCATGAACATCCACTTGACCTTGACATGGTGAACACCACTGGTCACGACTTCTGAGTACAGCTTCAAAACATCCATTCAGTAGTCTAAAATGAGCTGGTGAATAATATTTAAGTTGATCTCGTAACCTATTGGAGTCGTCGTTTGCAGTGCTAAATGAAATTACTGTCCTGGTGCTCTTTGTTTTCCAATGATCTCTGTAAACTGTGCTCATTTGTAACGGAATCAAACAACTGAAACTAAGTCAATCCAATTCCCTAAAACGCCACAATAGAAATATAAACCATTCAAGAGTGTTTAGATCACTGTATCTTGATTGCGTCTAACCTTTTACCTTGGTGGACTTGAACAGAGAAAATTGTTGTTCTTGCTACGTGCATGTTACCATGGATCAGCCAGGTGTATCCGATATATTACAGCAGGCCGATGTGAGATTTAAACCCTAGTCAACTAGTAATGCAGTCAGAGAATTTACCAATAAGTGAATGAGACTAAGAAGATACTGTTTGTTGGGACTAATTGGAAAACACACGGAGATTAGTACTTTCCAGACAAACCAAAGTGATTTAGATGTGGTTCTGTTCTCTGAGCTGGATAGTTAATTTGCGAAGCTTCCATCGCTCTACGAGGCGACATCTTCAGCACATACTTCAATTCTTTGAAGTGAGCTTTTACATTTCTCCACGAGTTTATTAATCATCTCTGCTGGTGACCTTGGACTCAACAACGAAAGAAGATAAAACCAACATCATCTACAAAATAAGTTGCAATAACTGAGAAAAGCACTACATTGGTCAAAGCGGACGTCCCTTTCGTCTTCGTATCCATGAACATAAGCTAGCCGTCGAAAGACATGATATCCACTCCCTAATATCACTACATACAGACAACCATGGACATCAATTCGACTGGGACAACCAACATTCAAATATTAGACAGAGGAAACACCAAGAATGTTAGAGAATTTTTAGAAGCATGGTATTCCAGTGAATCATCAATCAATAGACACATCGAGATAGACAAAATTTACCAACCGATAAGAAGGAAACCTCACACAAAGAGAGTCAAAGTTTAAGTCAAAGGAAACAATCAGTTCCAATACAAGTAGCCTAGAAGGTGTGGAAACACATAAAAGCAACCAATCACATTCGAGGTCACTCGCCAGGAGAGATGATTAATATACTCGTGCAGAAATCTAAAAGCTCACTTCGTCGAATTGAAGTATGCGCCGACGATGTCGCCTAGTAGAGCGATGAAAGATTCGCAAATAAACCATCTAGGTCAGAGAACACAACTACATCAAAATCATCCACCTGAGCTACAAATCTTCTCCATCGTATCGAAGTGATTTAAAAATGAAACTCGTTCGCATCCTAATTCACCAGCATTCAGTGAAACTATAGTCAAATTCCACCCTCAGTCAGAATGATTGTGTAATCAAAACCAAAATGCATGTTTAGACTGGCCTTCTTCCAGCACAAGGAACAAGATCGGAATTTTCAGCACCAATGTTAAATCACTACTTCAGAAATTAAGCGAACGCATAACAAAAATGCTTTTCCAACCAGCTACTGGAAAAGTTTTATCAACATCTGTCCTTTCTACATACTGAAGACCACACTGCTGACCAGAAACGATGAGCAACAAGGAATTGTCACAGGCAACAAACCAACCAAGTATCTATCGCCCAGCAAATACGCTGAAGGAAATGAAGATGGATCGGACACACGCTAAGAAGACTACTGGTTGACATTAGATGCTAAGCAGGCCCTCATGTGGGACCTGAAAGTAAATTAACGAATTGTACATAGGTCCAAGGTGGACTTTGATCAGATCCTGTAAAGAGGAAATAAATGCCTAAGGGGAATCGGTCAGCCAGGTAAAATGGGCCCCAGGTAACAGGGTGGAATGTGTATGGGCTACCGAAGACCAGCCTTTTACTTGAAAGCCAAGGGAATAAAAAGAATAATGACAGTAATAATAATAGTAATAAATGAAAACTTACCTGTAACAGTCTCCAAATTAAACATGGAAGGAAAAATCCTGCAGCTTGCAATATAAACACAAATGTTGCCCATTGATAATAACGTACAATAGTTGTACGTTCGTGTACAGGTGGAATATTTGATTTAAGATTGCTAAAATATGTGTTGGTTACCCAACAGTAGTGTTCAGCATATTCTTCCCAACTACGTGAGAATTCTTGTGGTATCCAACATTGTAAGGGTAGGTGAGCTGTTGTAAAAAGTGATAAGAATAAGAACAATAGAGGAATTGTAATTAAGTAACACGTTATATTGAGAATATAAATGATTATAAGGGACAATTATTTTCTATTCTCTGAAATTATTATTTGAATTTCCAATCGATTAATTTTCAATGGACTGATGTTATCGGACTCTAATCACACACTTAGATCCTAGATCTAAAGGTGTGGTGATGTCTTCAAGGTTAGTCTAGTCTTACTCAATTAATGATGGTTAATAGCAAACATCGTGCTTCGGTGGCACAGAGGTAGAATGCTCGCCAACCACACATGTGGTACAGGGTTCGATCCCCGGTCGATGCACTCCTTTACCTCTCTAAGCCCGTAGTGAGACTGGTAAAGAGGGAAGGCTGGGCATGAGGCTAGCAACTCCATCCCATAAAAATAAACACAACTGCTACGAAGACTTCAGGCCTTTAGTTTGAAGCCCTATTTTCCATTGGGGAGGTAAAGGAATAAGAAAATAGCAAATTTTGAATAGCTTGTTAGGTTTATTTGGGAACCGTTAGTTGGATATACCTTCATTCCAAAAACCAAGACTTGAAACCAATACCCTTCATTTCAAACGTAAATAAATCGTCCCCTAGGTTACTAGACTGTTTAATTGTTTTCAATAACTTCCGCCTCAGGCAACAGAGTTATAAACAGATGAATGCGAAAAGATCAACACGATAGTCAGCGTTTATCAACGTATTTCAGTATTCAAACAGTCAGCACCATAGGCAGTTTTTATTATTATTGTTCCTGTGGGTTTCGAGTGGAACATAGGGCTTCAACAACACATCACTACTTTGTTTAATTTTCTGCTGTCCTCTTTAGCTAAGCTCACGATTGCTTATAATATCTCATCTCCTCCTCGCACGATCTCCTCACGTCGCTCTAGGACCACCCACTCGTCACTTTCCATTTGGATTCCACTCAAGCGATGATCTAGAGTGCGATGTCATTCTAAGGTCCCCTCAACGTATTCCCACCCATCTCCATTTTCTCCGACATATATTTTCAGCGATAGGTTCTTGGTTGGTTTGTTCTCACCAGAGTTTCTTGTTGCTAATTCTTTCTGACTGGCCAGCTGAACATTTGATCTTCAGTATAAAGCCAGTGAAGGATGATGTTGACAAAAGCCTGCAATCTTTTGGAAATGCTCTCCGTGACGCTTCTGACCTATACGTGTGGGCACACATACATAGGGAGGACTCATCGATCTCTGTAAGTAAGGGCTTCAGAGCATATTCCTAAATGGATCCAGAAACAAATAGAAACTCCAGAACCCATTAATGGTGAGAACAGGAGACCTAGCTCATCTATTGCCAAACATATTATAGAGACAGGACATGTTTGGGACGTATCATAAAGTTTGTGGAAGCCCTAGTGTGATTAGGATGTTTAAACCACCTTTATGAGTTCAAAGGAACAATTCTTCATCACACTAAACCTTCCTTGGTAAACTTTGTTTTGATACCAGGCAGGGTAGATGTACTATTACCTCTGTTATTTGGTTTAGTGATCTTCAATGTTATTTTGACCTTCAATATGTCTTTTTAACTTGATGTAAATTTATTTCCTCGCCTCATAACTCTTTATTAATTTCATATATACATTCCTATGACAAGTCCATGTGTGATGGATCAGATTGTTCGAAGTGTGTTGACGCGCAAATACATTACTGCACGATTCAGACAAACTACGTCTTCTTATTGCTTTGTCTAAATTCATTAAGGGAACTAATTGGAAAAGTTGTTATTCAATACTTTTGATTCCTTTTTACAATTTTTGGTAATATTGTTCTTACTTTCAAGAATAATTAAGGTCTACATTTGAGAAGAATCAATTAAGGAGTTGTTACTGTTATTATTATTATTATTGTTACTGCTATTAATCCAGAGAGTTTCCTAATAACGTTTAATTGTGTCTGACTTTAAATCGATATCCTATTAACTATTTATGATTTGCGTTTCTCTTGTCTACAATTTGAACTAACAAGAAAGCATTCAGCTTACTGTTTCTACTTATAGAGACATTAGTTGTGCCTTTTATTTTTACAGCTCTAATTATCCTGATTGTGGATTATTCAGCTTGCTAGCTGGACATAATGAACAGTGTGACGGGGCAACTACTGTTACGATTACTAAGGAAGGCTAAAACAGTCTCTCCGAAGACTCTGGACTCGCTACCCATTTTTTCTTTTGGATAAGTTCAACTAGAGGTTTCTTCATTAGATTACTCTTTCTTGATAAACTTTTCAGAGGCATGGGTAGTCAGAGGACTGCTTGAGTGCAGACAACAGTATCGTGACTTACAAAGCTGGGCAAGATGTGGCCTTATATGTATACATATACCTTTGTTATTTTAATTTCGATTAATTCCCTTGAAGAAATTCGGATAAGCTTACCACTGGGCACCCAATTATTGTGGAATTATTCAGTCAAGTCTTGATCACAGTTCGTATAATTTATACTTGTAATTTATCATTCATCGAAATTATATTCAGAGCACTCCAAGTAGCTTTAAACGAGCACTAGTCAAGACTGTGAACTATAGAGCTAGGAGAATATGCTCTGTAGAGAAATTAGAGGAAGAATTTATGATTCCCGAAAAGATGTTGGAAAACAACGGTTACCCTCATAGATTCATTAACAAATATGAAAGATGTGGAGGCTCAAACATCAAACAAATCACAGTTGAAAAAAAGCCTGTGTTCATTCAACTTGATTTCAGAGGTGAAAATATTGCAGAAATAATCAGCAGAAGATTGAAGATGTCACTAGACAGAGCCTCTCCTGAAGCTTAGTTGGTTCCCGTCTATCCCACAACAGGCTTCTTGGTGCAGTCAAAAGTCGACAGATACTCTTCTCATGTTAATTCCAACTATGTATGCAAATTTACGTGTATCTGAGAGAGCAGTTACATAGGGAGAACAGAAAGAAGGGCACACCTTTGATTTTCTGAACATGTGTCGAAAAGCCTACGGCTCAAGGGAACAAGTTCTTATGATATCGCTATTACCAGACATCTCCTCGTTACCGGTCTTGAGGTGGAAATCGCGAAATCCTTTAAAATTATCAATAGACAAAAGCAATGGAAAACCTCGGTGTGCTGGACAGTGATTTCGTCCTAGTTTGGGACTCTTCACATTACGCACACACCGTCGCCAGGGTTGATTTTCTGGTTACAAGGCGAGCTCGTAGACCATTAATCAACTAGGACCCGATCCACTGATGCTCACTATCTACCGGCCCTATTCAGGCAGTTAACCTGGGGTTATAGTGGGAAGCCGTGACCTGCAGGGTACAGCAGGTTGAACGTGAGGCAGTAACTCATCTCAGAAGACATTGAGAAGTGGTCGCGCTATGTCATGAATTGGCAGAAGTTGGAATTCATGGACTGGCCATTGGATAGGTCCTCAGTGGCTGCTGAATGGTTTACGAGCTAGCTCGCCTTGTAACCAGAAGGTCCTAGGTTCGAACCCTGATGACGGTGGGTGCGTACTGATGACGAGTCATAAACAGGGACGAAACAGCTGTCGAATATTCCAAAGTTTTCCAACTAAGCAGTAATCTTTCTTAAATGAAAACAATAACTTCCCTAGCATGTTTTAGACATTAGAGAGAAGTGAACAAAGCGATTGAATTGTCTTCAAAAACATTAAAATAGTTTCCTCTCAGAAAAAAAGTATATGATGGATGTGATTCTTAATTGATATTGAATTCAACTATTTCAATCTTAATTAGATTCTAGTGATGAATGCTCTAGGCGAAATCAGGATTGCGATGAAAGTACATCAGTCGGAAATAAAATTTTTTAATTACAATCATAGTTCAGTATCAAGCGATAAAATAGATTTTGTAAGGGAGTAAGGAGGGGCGTGGTGGGGGCAAGCTCTGTTTCAGTATACGTGGTCGACTTCTCTTACTCAACCAACCCAGGCTATGGTTTTGATGTCATCTATCGAATTTAAACTGACTTGCCACATTTTCTTCATTCTAGAATTTCAAAAAACAGCAAAGGTCTTGGCTATTCATGAATCCAAGCAAGACGTACGTATACAAAAGAAGTATGTTCAGTCCCTATTTCTATCTTCGTCGGAGAACAAAAGAAATGTCTAGATCAGGTGGATGATTTTGATTTATGGTTGTGTTCTCTGAGCGTGTTGACCATTTCACTAATTTGGAAAATAGCATCAGCCAACGCCAGCGGGTTGATCACTGACGAAATCTCAGCACGGATACAGAAGGCTTGTTTCGCATATGCCAACTTACGCCATCTCTGACTTAGTAGACGTGATATCCAGCTGTCAAACAAAAGGCGTGTGTACTGCTCTGCAGTTTGCTCTATCCTCGTTCATGGGTGGCTGTGAGTTAGACATGGTCATTGGAAGTGAAAGACATGAAACGCCTGACAAGCTGTCTTTGATTATAGGTGCTTGCGTTCTATCTCCCCTGTTAGTTGGTATAATAGGGTGATTAATATTGGAGTTAGGTGTCGAGTGATAGGTAAGCAGGGAAAATCAATCAATTAGGTTGTGAAGTTACATCGACTGAGATGGCTAGGACATATGTTATGCCTTCCAAAACATGTCATCCATCAATGAAATCCATAGTGCTTGGTTCATAGAGCAAGAGCAATTTGCTCGGACGAATGTCTTGATGAAGAACTTAATAATATTAAACAGTTGCTAAGTGAAAATGGTTATCCTGAAAAGTTTATTGATAAGAATATGAATCTAAAACCAAAGCAGCCCAAGTTACCAACAGTTCCAAAAAAGGCCCTATTCATACAAATGAAGTTCCTTGAGGACAACACCAGTGAGATACTAACACAGCGCCTTAGAAATGCGGTAAAAAGAGCATTCCCAGCTGCCGAATTACGCTGTATCTTCAAAACCACTCCTCTTTTGCTTTCGGGAGTAAAAGACAAACTGCCTAATTTCGCCTCTTCCATGTGTATCTACCAATTTAACTGCTCCTGTGGAGCCAGTTACATAGGCCGTACAATTAGGCGTGTTTCTCGTCGAATTTCCGAACATCACCCTGCGTGGTTAAGCAAAGGACAAACAAAATCTATTCGCAGCGCTATTCTGTCTCATCTTGTGGATACAGAACACAAGATTGACGTTAACCATGCTTTCAGGGTCATTTACCGCATACCTATGAACCTCAATTTTGCCTTAAGAGTTCGACTACTAAACATTGCTGAGGCTGTGGGGATCCATATTAATAAGCCTAATTTATGCATCCAAAAGAAGTTAGTTCAGACATTATCATTACCTTGGCCATCTAGGTTTGAATGATCATGAATTTTTGTGGAATTTCCCTAATTTTAGTTGATATTCTATTCGCTATTATATCTTTATTATTATTATTTAAGCATCTTTAATGAACTGTAATTGCATTGATCTTACTTTACAAATCGATATTATTTAAAAAACACTAATATTGTTATTAACTACTAATCTAGAATATTCTATGTATATAAAAATGATATATAATTGTAGAGCCGGAAGAGGAATTTATCGAAAAGAATATTCTTTGCTCAATTATTTTGTGTTTTATAAATCCATAGCAGTTGTTTCAAGCCAACCACGTTGGGAAGTGTAGACTGCTTGGCTGGTTGGAGTTCTCGGGATGGTAAGAATCAGTGGTTGGAGACAGTTGATGATATGGCTCAAAATTGTTCTCAATGCCTTGCACCGATGCATTAACTCTTTGTGATTTGTTATATGCAATAAAGCTTTATTGTTCTTCCATATTACCATTGTTTTACCCTTACACTTCTGTTTATTTTCTCTTGCTCTCTCCGCTACTTGGAGTGTGGCAGCTCGAACTGCTGCACATATGTGCAAAGTTCTACGTTGAAACTAGTCAGTCAGTTTTTGTGCATAATTTCTGTCTGAAAGAGTGAACATACATCTCTTAACAAGCACCTACCAAGTAAAGCCCATTAGTGTTATGAGTTTGTTTGGAAACACGGAGTGAACAAAATTGTATTTGTAAAGCATTTTATCAATATTCTGAGACAGAACAATGTGGATCTAAATATATTATTGATTTACCAAAAAGGGATATGTAACAAAATATTTCTTTTAAAAAAATGCTTGCAAATATCCACAAGGAAACTGAGATGCTTTTTTAAACAGAAACAAAACGTTATCTAGTATTCATCCCAGTAGGGTTTTTGTCTAAGCAGGATATTTCCAGTTAAAAAGTCTCATTTTTATAAACTGACAGAGGTTTATTCTTTTCATGATAACAGACAATATATTTATGGTTTTGGGTGGCTGTTTTTGATATATAGTTGTGTCCACTGAAATGGAAAGTTTATTTGCGAAGCTTTCATTTTTCTTCACTCGACAACATAGTCAGAGCTTATTTAATTCAATTTTAGACTTTCCCGTCGATTGATTGGACTGAAGTGCTCGGTCTCAGGTTGACATGTCGGCTTCTCGTGCAGATGCTTCGACGATGTCTGGGCATGTAATTAGAATTTAACTGGTGGATGGTGACTAGCAGTGGAATCCAAGATGCGCATTTCGTCCTATTTGGGACTCGTCAGCCATTAGATGTACCTGCATTCCTCAGTGAGTGATGATGTTCCCACCGAGGCTGGAACCCAATGACCATAGTTTCAAACGCTAAAGCGTCACCATCCACCAATTAACTTCTAATTACATGCCCAGACATCGTCGAAGCGTCTGCACAAGAAGCCGACATGTCAACCTGAGACCGAGCACTTCGGTCCAATCAATCGACGGGAAAATCTCAAATTAAATTAAATTAATATGACCCGTTGCACAAGAGGTGGCTCTCGTGGTCCAATGGTTTAGTGGATAAGGCTTTGGTGTTTGAAACTATGGGTACTGGGTTTGAGCCTCAATGGGAACATCATCACTCTCTGGGGAATGCAGGTACATCCAACAGACGAGTCCCAAATAGGACGAAATCCGCTATCATGGATTCCACTGCTAGTCACCATCCACCTATTATATTCAGAGCTTCCCTCAGTGGGAAGTGAAATTTTTGGAATTCTCCGTGATCAATATAATCGTCACTTCTGATGACCTTAGTTGTGACTGTTTGTTAGTTTGTATTTGTGAAGCTTTTTCTATTGACCAAGGTTATCTTGGGTGACAGTTATGTCATTCAAGAAGAATTCAAATAATTCACTTCACACTGAAGTAAGCACTGAAGATGTTATCTGAGGAGAAGACAATGAAAGCTCCCAATTAAGCTTCTGACAACACAACCACATTAGAATTTTCAAGTCTTATTTTGCAGGGATTTAACTGGTTTCACAGTTGATCATGAACATACTTCAGTCTGAGGACTAGTGAAAACAAGAGGAGTACGGTGAAATTGCTGAGGTTAAGAAAGTCTGGTAACACTCAATCTCTACTTATACGGTGTATACAACAACAATTTATGATTACTCTTAACCTACCAAACGTAGTCTTAATTATTCTTATTCTTAGATCCTTTATGCCACTTTGTACACTTTAACTGGCCTTTATTTTTCATATAAATTGACCTGACGAGTAAATGTGTGAACAGACTGTTCGAAATGTATTGCTCAAATAATACACAAATTAGACTGAGAAGTAATTTGGAAACTACTTCAATACTACGGCGTACCTCAAGTCTTTGTCAACCTCATTCAACAGCTGGCTATATGACAATGTCGCGTGTCAAGTGATCCATAACGGGAAACTCAGCTAGGCACTAGAAGTGAAAACAGGAGTAAGACAAGGTTGCCTATTATCACCGATGATAGTCTTAATTGTGGTGGACTGGATTATGCGTCAGACTGTTGGGGACGAGGAGTCAGGAATACGCTGGATGACTGATAAGAAGACCCTGGAAGATCTGGATTTCGCACGTGGATGATATATATCTAATGTCACACAAACTCGAAGACTTACAGGCGAAAACCAGCAAACTGGCTGAAGAGGCTTGCATCGAAGACAGGACATCAAGTGAACACAGAGAAGATGGAGGTGATGAAGATAACCAGTCAACAGCAACAACAACAAACAGCAAGAAACACCAGCACCAGTCACCATCAACGAGAGAGATTTAACAGAGGTTGCCTTCTCCACTTATCTGGGAACCATCGTTTCAACTACAGGGGGAACGGACGAAGATGTCAAAGTCAGAATCGGAAAGGCAAGATACGCCTTCATCAAAGCCTGAAACCAGTTTGGAAATCTTCCACTGTCACTCAGCATAAGGAACAAGATTCGCATTTTCAACACTAATGTGAAGTCGGTTCTTCTATACGGGTCAGAAACGTGCACTGCGTGTCATGAAAAGGATCTCCAACAGGTTGAAGACTTTCATCAACAGCTGCCACCTTCGCTGGCTCCGTAATGGAGAATAAATGGCCAGAAAGAATAAGCAACAAGAAACTATGGGAACAAACCAACAAGCAAGAGCCGATCGCTCAACAAATATGTAGGAGAAAGTGGAGATGGATTGATCGGGCATACATTGAGGAGGCCGCCGAACGACATCCCACGCCAGGCAACGAGTGGATCGTCGGTGCGAAGGTGACATGCAGGAGATCGTGAGGAAGAGATGAGAGAGTTTGGGCAATCGTGTGGTTATCCAGCTGAAGAGGACGGCAGAAAACAGAACAAAGTGGAGATGTGTTGTTGAAGCCAGGCCTATGTTCCACTCGGAACGCAAGAGAATAATAATAATAACTTAAGATAATCTCCGTCTTCTAATAACACTATCCATATTCTATATATGATTTATTTATTTCGCCACTTGATATTTAAATTATGTTTACAATCACAGACAGTTTAATTGCATCTTATATCATTGTCATTTTATGCATTCACACCTTTGTTTGAATGTTCTCATGGGATATAATTTATTAAAATCATATATATATGATTGTACAGCTTAATAATAAATCTGTTGAAGAGTCTCTTCGTTGAATACTGTGTTCTACACGTGGATGACACACTGGTAATAATGAATAATGATGTGGTTAAACTCTTCATACACACACACAAAGTCAGTAAATTTCACTATGGAAGTAGAGAATGAATTTGTGAAATTACCTATGCTATATTACAATATTCAAAGAATGATAGATTGAATCACAAAAACGATTATTTATGAGAAAACAACGCACTTCTGGAGATTTCTTGATTACCGCTCAGCTCACCCACTGACAGTAAAAAGGGTCTTGCATACAGAGGATTTAGACTAAAAACAACGCCAGATCACGAAAGAACAGAAAAAGAATTTTGTATTCAAAACGCTGCTAAAAAGCCATTACCCGAAAGAATTCATCAGAGATAATATAAAGAAGGAAACAAGAAAGAAGGCAAAAACAGGGAATGACAAAAAAGATGATTACAAAAAGCAAACGGTAACTATATTATTCCCGTTCTATTCTAGCTGGAAGCCTTGACCAATAGGGTTAAGCAGGTCGGGTGTGAGGACAAATACTCACCACCGATGACAATGGCTACCGGTCACGCTGCGTCGTGAATTGGCAGAAGTTAGAACTCATGGACTCGTCACTGGATCGGATGCCGGCGGCTGAATTGTCTACGAGATAGCTCGCCTTGTAACCAGAAGGCCCTGGGTTTGAACCCTGGCGACGGTGGGTGAGTACCACTGAACAGTCCCAAACTAGTCTAACAAAGCAGATGTCGAGAACTCCCAGGTTTTCCAATCTTCCTCTAACTGATATCAGATCATGATGAAATCCTATAACCAATCAAATAAGATCCCTACAAACCAATACTTGAAAATCAATGAGATGCTCACTAGCAACTGGCCCTATTCAGGTAGGCAGTAACCTGGGGTTCTAGTGGGAAGTCGTGACAGCAGGGTGTAGCAGATCGGATGTAAGGACAAATACTAGCCGAAAGCATTGGCTAGCGGTCGCGCTCTGTCGTGAATTGGTAAATAGTAGAAAAATTCGCATTTGAACCACGTTTAAGCCAAAGAGTCTGAGGTCATTCAGTCTTTACTTTTTTTATTCCTTAACATTCCAAGTGGAACATAGGCGGCTTCAAGCTAGAGGCTTGAAGTTTCGGTAGCAGTGACATTTATTTTTACGGGATGGGGTTGCTAACCCCATGCCCTAGCTTCCTTCTTTACCAGCCTTACTACTGCCTTAGAGAGGCAAAGGAGTGCGTCGGTGGCCGGAGACCGAACCCCGGACCACCTGCGGGGCCGGCGAGCACTCTACCACTGGGCCACCAACGTAGTCTTTACTTTTACAATGTGTTAATCCATGCATTCTCCCTATTCTTCTTTAATGCTCGCCGTCAATTATTCTTTCCTGGTTCGCTTAAGAAAGGCTTTATAATACTGCAAAGGGCATTTAAAGTTGTGCTAGTACTGTTGTAGATAGATACATGGATTCATGCAAAAAATTAGTGAATACTATCTTGCGATTAATAGTGTACTCTGAGCTGGTTGGTTTGGTTGCGGAGCTTTCGTCGTCCTTCTGGACAACATCTTCAGTGCAATATTTAGCATAAAGTGAAATGATTTAAATTTCTTCATGAGTGATATAATTGCGTCTCCTTGTAACCATCTTTACATATGGATTGACTATTTTCTATTGACTTGGATTTTAAACTTTCTGGCCAAATGATTTACTTTTTATTAGTTGGTATATTTCGTCTATACTAACGTGCTTGTTAATTGCATTTTCGTTTGAGTACCAGGCTTCTATCATCATCTTGTCATCATCGTATTGTTAATATTTTCACCTAAATTTAATTTTCCATTCATATTCTTATTAAACCGTATTATCAGGGTAAATGTTCTGTCTTTAATTCTTACTCTTGTAATAAGAAAATTAGATGCAATGCTGCAATACGTGCTGGGAATTCGTTATTTGTATCAAAGGTGCTTCTTGGAATAAAGCTATCATTTAGATAAAGCAATAAGAAGACGTAATTTGTCTGAATCGTGTAATGTATTTGCGCAACACATTTCGAACAATCTGATCACACACGTTACAAGGATTACTTGTTCTTCATACCGATGCGTCACTTATTTTATCTGAATTATCAATAATATGCCACATGAAATTGTGAGAACAGGAGACCTAACTCTTCTATTGCGAAACATATTATAGAGACAGGACATAAAATTGACGTTAACAGATCTTTTAAACCTATCTATAAAACGTGTTTGGGTGAGTGCGTATCCTAAAGTTTGTGGAAGCCCTAGCAATTAGAAAGTTTAAGCCACTTTACGCGTTCAAAAACAATTCGTCATCACATTAAACCTTCCTTGGTAAACTTTGTTTTGATACCAGCTAGGGCAGATGTACTGTTACCTCTGCTATTTGGTTTAGTGATCTTCATTGTTATTTTGACCTTCAATATGTCCTTTTAACTTGACCTAAGTGGTCTATTTTCTCACCTCTTACCTCTTTATTAATTTCATATATATTCCTATGACAAGTCCGTGTGTATGGATCAGATTGTTCGAAGTGTGTTGACGCGCAAATACATTATTCACGATTTAGACAAATTACGTCTTCTTATTGCTTTATCTAAATTCATAAAGGGAACTAATTGTTTTAAAGCTATCATTATTATCATGTTTGGGATCAATCAATCTTGTGCTCAGTAGTGAATGACTACAGGATGCAGTTGCCTGAAATTGCAGTGGGAAGTCGGAGGCCGCCAAGTTAGATATCAGGACAAATACTCATCTATGACATTGGCTAGTGATCGCGCTATATCGAGACTTAACAGAAGTTGGAATTCATTAGGCCATTAGATTCCGTCCAAGTGGATGAATGGTAAATTAGCTCACCTTAAAATCTTTTGGTCCTGTGCTCGATCCCTTGGGTCGTACCGCTGAAGGGTCTCACAGTGGGACGAAATACCTGCCCACTACTCCGTAGTGGTTTTCAGTGGTTCTCTAACTGACGTCAGTGTGTGATGAGTCTTGAAATCATATTAAAGTAATAAGTCCCCAGTGAATGTTACTTTCACTAAATCATTGTTAACAATAGACACTTATTCTTAATTATCATTTATCAGGCTTTCTCATCAAACTGAAACCTACCATCTGTTTCAGAGTGTCAATAAAATAAGAGAGACAATTGCTATCCAGCCGCCTACACCTACCTAACCAAAATAAAAAACTCATCTAAATATAAGGTCAATGAAAAAGGATAGCTAACCTCTTCGAAAGATTACCCAATTCTTATGTTATTGTGTTCATTTAATTACTTGTCTAAATAAAGACGGAAATAAATGTCTGTGTGTTTAATCTCTACAGTCAATTAACCTTAAACAAGTCAACTTATTAGTTGGGAAAGAGAGAGAAACAGAGAGAGGTAGGGAACACACTTGACGATGTGATAATTTTCACTGTCTCTCTGGTCATCTGCTGTATTTGTCATTCACTTGACCTTTTGTTTTGTTTTGTTTTGTAACTGAATCTAAACATCTTAAAAGCTGATTTATTGCCACACTTAAGAGCATCAAATCTTTCTATTCACTTCAATTTAGTCGCTCAGTGTTCAAGGATATCCTGGGTTCGAACCTCCGGTGGTTGCGTACAGCTGAACAGTCCCAAGCACTAGGACGAGACAGCTGTCCAGTACTCACAGGTTTACCGGTGGTTCTCTAACCAACGTTAGCTCATGATGAAGTCCTGTCTCTAATCGAATTCCTGCCAACCAACACTTGAATACCAGTCTATTGCTCACTAGCCACTGGCCCTATTCAGGTTGGCAGTTACCTGGGTCCTAACCGGAAGTCGTTGCCAGTGGGGTACAGCAGGTTGGGTGTGAGGATAGATACTCGCCGATGACATTGGCTAGTGGTCCGGCTATATCGTGAATTGATAGAAGGTGGAATTCATGGGCTGCTGAATCGGGTCCCAGTGGCTTAGTAGTCTACGAACTAGCCTTGAAACCTGGGTTCGAACCCTGATGGTGCGTGCGCACTGATGAGGATTCCCAATCTAGGACGAAAAGGCTGTCCAATACTCCCTGGTGGTTTTCAAATGGTTCTCTGACCGATGTCAGCTCATGATGAAATCCTGATATCCATCAGGTTTATATATTTTATAACTAAAGTATGGGTAGAGTAACCTTGGAAACCACTGGGTAAATACAGGGTGTTTTAATTAACCAACCGCAATTTTATCCATAGAAACTTCGAGACTAGTTAAGATGATGCTGCCAGAAATCACTGAACGGTATTTCGTGAGATCTCAAAGAAAACTTAAACAAAAAATAACATTTTAAATATGTTTCTTTGAATTAAAGCAGTTTGTTATGAAGGCAGTCGTTTTTAGACATTTACCAAACCACTTGTATACGTCACATTGAGAATGATAAAAGGATAACTAGGAAGAACAAATATTTTCAATTAATTTTTCGGGCTTTACAGGTGAAACACTGTTTAACATTGAGTATTAAAAGCTATCGGTAGGACGAGTCGTGTGTGGCTAGACCCACTCGTCAAGAAATAGGTGTGAATCATGTTTTGAACTCTGAGCATTTCATTGTATTGGACTAGAAGCAACTTTGAGACACTTTGAGCTCTCACGACTTAGGACAAAACTCTGTGATACCTTACTCGGCACGCATTTCATGTGGTGAGAATTAAGTCAGACATGATTTTACTAGAATCGGAAAAGCAAGACAAGCTTTCATTACTCTCAAGTCTGTGTGGAGGTCAACAGCACTCAGCATCAAAACGAAGATAAGATCCGGATTTTCAACTCCAGTGTGAAGTCAGTGCTACTCACTATACGGATCAGAGACTTGCACTGCGCGTCATAAAGAGCATCTCAAGCAAACTACAGACCTTCATTAACAGTTGTCTTCGCTCAATACCACTCAAGATCAGATGGCCGGCCAGAAAAGATCAGCAACAGAGATCTCTGGCAATGAGCGAACCAACTCAGCAGGAACCGATTGTGAAACAAATAGGCAGGAAGAAATGGAGATGGATTGGCTGGCCATACTCTGAGGAAACCATCAAGTGACATCACTAGACAAGCCATCGCTCGAGTGGAACCCGAAAGGGAAGCGGCGAGTTGGTCGTCAGTGCAAGGGTGACTTGGAGGAGGTCATGTGAAGAGGAGATGAAAACGTGTGGGCAGACATGGAGCCAGGTGAAGACTCTAGCAGAGAATCGAACGCAATGGAGACGCATGGCTGAAGCCCTATGTTCCTCTAGGAATTAAAGGAAACAATAATAATAATGATTTTACTAGCTTACTGAGATAGAGTAGATAAGATGCTGCTTCCATTTTTCTTATCATCAGTGTACAGTTGTCACCATTTCTATTAATTATTAATTATAATTCCACACTTATATTTTTATTGATATTTTTATTAATGCAAATTTCCTGTTAATTATTTTTCCTCATACTATGTGGTGTGAGGAGAAAAGTAGGTGCGATATTTCAATAAACGTTGACAATTCTACAGTGTACCGAATGTACTTTTGTAAAAAGATATTATTAGTATTTCGTTAGATCACAGATTGATATCAGTTAGAGAAACAGTGAAAACCATCCACAGAGCACTGGACAGCTGACTGTTTCGTCCCTGTTTGACACACCCACACACCACTAGCGTTCGAAATCAAGGCCTTCCAGTTACTAGGCAAACCCGTAAACCATTTAGTCACTGGGATCCAACTCAATGCCAAATATACTCTAACTTCTACCAATTCGTGATGCATTTAATGCGACTAGCCCTAGCTATTATCTTCAGTGGCGAGTATTTTTCCTCACTTCCGACCGACTGGATGGACCTCATCGGTCACGACTTCTCGTTAGAACTCCAGTCAATTTCGGCCTATGGCTAGCTAGTCAATATCAAGCATAAGATTAATTTTTCCAAGAGTTTGTTTGTAGGTTCTAACCCTGGTATTTGGTGCCTACTACTAGTGACTCCAAGACTAGGATGAAACAGCTGTCCAGTACTCGCTTTTGGTTTCCAATGGTTTCACAACTGATATCAATCCATGATAAAACTTGAAACTTATAACTAAATCCATGAATGTTAGAATACAACACCTAGGGGTAAATTCAGCGAACAATTATATCAGAAACTGTAGCGTAGTACAAGTACAAAATGGAGCTATGGAAGTCCGTTAGTTTTGAGCATTATTCAAGGGTATGCAAATTTTAAAGTCACTAAGACCATAAGAAAAATTAACACTAAAAGATTTAGTGAGGCGCAGGTGTATTCATGATCAACAAAATTCGAACTTATACGAAAGTTCTGATGAAAAATTTCTCCTTGATCTCACCAGCAACGCCGGAGGTTGGGGTTCGATTCCCCTATTTCATTTACACTACTATAAGCCTAGAAAATGATGGAAAGGTTGGTCGTGAGGCTAACAACCCCGTCTCTCGACAACAATACTATTCCTGCTGAAACTCTGAAACTTGATGTTCTAATTCCCACTTAGAATGCAAAGAATGGGAAAAATTATATAGGTGTATCTAAAATTGAGAAATACTCCCTACAGATAACTCCCATTGACATAAAAATGTTTCTTATGTAAGGGCACTGCTAATTTATATAAATGGAATATAATTATTCGCTTACCAATGAAAACTAAAAAAGGAATCATGGCGATGCAATAAAACCCTTTAAGCAATTAGCTGACCTATCAGCAGACATATCACTCGCAGAGGTCATAAACCTGGCCTTAACACCTTTTTTAGGCCTTTAAATAAAACGCGTTCGAACTATGTATATATATATCTTTTGGAGCCGTAGACACAGAAAGATTTAAGCGTATTTGATATATTATTGATGTCTCCTTTAGTTCCTAGAGGAACAAAGGGCTTCAGCCGCACCTCGCCATTGCGTTTGGTTCACTTCTAACGTTTTCACCTCCCTCCACGTCTGCCCACATGCTTTCATCTCCTCTTCGCATCACCTCCTCCATGTCATCCTCGCACTGACGGCCAACTAGCCGCTTCCCATTCGGGTTCCACTCGAGTGATGGCCTAGCGTGTGATGTCACTCAATTGATGGTTTGTTTCCTCAGAGTATGGTCAATCCAATCCACCTCCATTTCTTCCTGCATATTTCTTGCACAGTTGGTTCCTGATGGGTTTGTTCGTTCATTGCCAGAGATCCCTCACTATTCCTGATCTTTTCTGGCTGGCCATCCGATCTTCAGAGAAGTAATGAGCGAAGACAGATGTTGATGAAAATCTGTAGTTTGTTCGCAGTGTCCTTCGTGACGTGCTGGCCAAGTCTCTGATCAGTATAGTAAGTAGCACTGACTTGACATTGGAGTTGAAAATCCGGATCCTATTTTTTATGCTGAGCAGTGCTGTTGATCTCAACGCAGACTTGGATTTACATATTTGGTGCATACTTAGAAATCATTGATTATTACATCGAACCTGCCCTTGATAATTCACTTTTCAAACCAAAAGTTGTTTATACACCAGCATCTTTCTTATTATTATCTCTGATATCTGGGGCTTTGACTCCTATCAGTATCAACGTTGACCCTACCAACTCTGTCAGTTGTAATTTATATGTTCATTTATGATGACAAGAATATGTCTAGTGAGAATTTTTTTAAATGTGTTGCGTTAAATACGCCATGACACCTGTCAGATAGAAAACATCTCCTTGTTACCATGCTGAAATAATAAAGAAAAGCAAGTGGAACAGTGTCCCATGAAAATGTTTAATTGCAGTGAAAAAGAGTACCCAGCAGCACGCCCTCACCAGGGTTTCGAACCCAGGACCTCCAGGTTACAAAGCCAGCTAGTAGAACTTTCAGCCATTGGGATCCAACTCAGTGACAGGCGAATTCTAACTTCTAACAATTCGTGATACATTTAGCACAACTGACACCAGCTATTCTCATCGGTGGCGAGTATTTCGGCTCATTTCCACACGACTGGGCGGACTTCACTGGTCACAACTTCTCATTAGAACTCCGAGAAACTTTGTCCTGGACAGCTAGTTCCCAGCGGTCATCAGATTAATTTTCAGCAGTTTGCTGGCAGGGATTTGATTTATTTCATGATTCTGACCACGAATTGATATCATTTGGAGAGCCATTGGAAAACAAGATTACTAAATTGCTGTCCAGTACTCCCTGGTTGTTTCAATTGCGATTTCAATCTGTAATCGGAATCTTGGAACATATGAAGTCTCTACAAATTAACTCTTTAAAAAGACTACTCCGAATAATCTCCATTTTGATATGTAGTCAAATGAAGATGGGTTATTATGCTAATAATTATAACATCTTTATTCAAGACAGTATTTATATAATGTATACAATTTGCAGTGGAGTTTATTGCATGATATTTTCCCTTCCTGCAATATCTTCAAGTAAAATATTAATTCATTGACAGTATATCCTTCCTGTGACAAAATGCTCTCTCAGCTGAAGCACAAACCATTCCATTATGATATGTCTATCTGCTTTGCCTCCTTCCTTCAAGAAATCCACGATATCCACCTAGTTGAAAGCCGATTGTAAGATGTTCAGAAGTACATTTTGAGACCCAAGGACACAGATAACTGAAGAACATTTCTCTCATGTATTACGACACGTTGCCACCCACAATCAGGCCATTCCTCAAGTTTGGTAGGAACTTGCAAATCAGAAGCTCGTAAATACTTTTAAATACACGCAAGAGTAAATAATACCATTAGAGGTCATATTTTAATCGATTAAAACAATCCGAACGAAAGAAAATATGTACATTAGAGAGATGGAAGTTTTTTGTAGCCCAAGTTTTAAGCAGACCTCCAACTCTACTCTCACGCTTTAAAATCATGTACCTGTTATCCGTTAAATACACTTAGTTAGGAAAGTTGCTAAAAACGAATAGAGGTGAATATATTCCATCCGCGAAAGAAAAACAGGATTTACTCAATAAAAAGGAGAACATTTTTTAGAACAAGAGATGAGCTTTATTCACCCATTATTACCATTTTTAACATTATTTTTATTTAGTTTTGTTGTGAGCTACAGCGTTCTTGTTTGTTTTTCCCAAACACACACACACACACACCTAGTTTCAATCATAGAGATGGATGAGATATACTTGTTTAACCATATGGTTCAATAATGTTGCCACTCCCTTTGCGTCCTTTTTATCTCACCCTCGCCCCCTCCCCGCCTATTTTGATTGTCAATATTTATTTTAGAAGTGAAATCCGATTCGCCTCTTTAGTGATAATTCACATGCTTTTTTGATGAGAATAAAATGGAGGTTTTTGGAAAGTAAGACACGAAAAAAGATGCGGATCGATATGATTTCAAACTCAAACATAGATGGATTAGATCATTTAAAATTAGATAACGAAGAAAAAAATGGTTACTTTTGAAATTGTGAGTTTATATACACGTTAACCAATAAATATGGCTATAGAGACAGTCAGAAACGAACTCATTTGTGACCAAGAACTTGAACTTAGAAAAGCGAAAGTGCCACTTGAGGACATAATGCTGGGAGTGCAGCTATGCCTGACTTCCACAGTATTTAAATTCCTCCACGGGGAAAATATACAAACAAACAAACTGAGGAAGTTGCCATGGGGTCACCAATATCCCCGGCTGTGGCAGATATATTCATGGATAGGTGGGAAAACTTAGCCACTGAAACGTTCAGCCCCACCCTAAAAGTATGGTGGAGGTATGTAGATGAGACATTCACTGTGCTTAGAATACAGGATATGGATAGATTTTTCGAACATATTAACAATACCGTTTTGTTTTCCATTCATTGGGAAATACAAAAACCTTTATTATAATGAATATCATATACCCAATACCCAAATCTTTTCAAACCGTTAAAAGAGAACTTGGTTTGGACATAAATAATATTAACTCAAAGATGGAGGCGGTTCAATTCAGGAAGGTGAGCTTCCAATGTTAGATTGTAGCGTCAAAAGGAAAGAAGATGGGAAGTTAAACACTAGTGTTTACTGGAAACCCACACATTCAAACAGATATTTGGATTTCCGGTCATCCCATCCCATGCCTAATTGCCTAATTATTCTATTAATATTTATAAACTGTCAAATATTGATCACAGTTCATTTGAATTATTCTATAAATAGTCAGTGTTTGTAACTCTTAATTAGTTAAATCATTCCGGACTAATGTTACTTTTACTTCCTACCAATTACTCCTTGTGATCGTGGAAAATTATGTTCAAATCTTTAATGTAATGTAATTCATATTTTTCATCGTTCAGGTTGTAACCAGTTGAGAAGAATCCTCGAAATAATAAAAGATGAGCTCATATTATCCTGGTACAATTGTTACTTTTGCTTTGTTCAAGGAAATAGGATTGGTGAAATTTTCAAGTGATAGAGCACATAAACTAAGTAGTACCAAGGAAAATCTAAGACAGGAAGTGAGGCAAATAAGAGAAACTTCGAAACTTAATAATTACCCTGATAAATTAGTCAGAAAGTATTTTTTTTCTTCAAGTTCCCCAGTGGAACATAGGGCTTCAAGCTAATGGCTTGAAGTTTCTGTAGCAGTGTTTATTTTACAGGATGGGTTTGCTAGCCTCATGCCCAACCCTTCCTCTTCACCAGCATTATTTCTGGCTTAGCGAGGTAAAGGAGTGCGTCTGTGGCCGGGGATCGGATCCCGGACCATGTGCATGGTCGACGAGCGTCCTAACTGCTATGCCACCGACGCATGTAGTATGTAGAGAAGTGTAAAAATAAAATCAATAACAATAGTGATAGTGATAATCATAATAATAATGTTAATGACGACGTGCATGTCAAACACGTGCAGGATAATGACAACACCAACAACAGGGAATTTAAATCATCAGTAGTACTTCCATACAAAGGAGGAACCTCAGAAACCTTACGCATAATTCTTAACAAGGCAGGCAGAAATAAAAGTGGCTGGCATTCAAACATCCACAAACTCAATTAGAAGTTTTGTCTCAGGAAATTCTGATTACTTCAAAACATTGTTATGTAAAAAGAACTTAAGGCGTTTTACTCCTTCATTAATTGTGTTTATTTTTTATTTAATTTATTAGTTGCCTAGTTAATTATTACTACTGTTCTGCAACGTTTAGGCAAAATGTAATATATATTTACTCCATATTAGGGAAAAATCATTCTCGTCTATTTACGTTACCATGGTGACGAATAGTATTTTGAGTGTTTATATTTCCTGTTTTTATAACTTTTTGTCTTCCATCTTTCAGCGCCATTTTCAACACTCCTATATTACCTATGAAGATTTATATTTCTGATTAAAATGACTAATATTTTTTAATATACATCCATATATATATATTAATTACTCTAAGTATATAACTGGGTGAAATAAAGATTTGATGAGGCTGAGATGAGTTGATTGATAATTTTACTTGCAGACTGCCTCGTGGCAAGTTTAGAGAATAGGAATAATACGACTCACTATCGATGGTTTTCATATGTACCAAAGATACATGGATGTTACTTTTATCATTTTTGACTAGAATACCAAAATCGAAATGGTAACTAAGGAGTTCATGGAGTGCCATAATCCTATCCAGTTCACGTCAGAATCTGAGATGAACTCAATATTCCATTTTTTGAATGTTTTTCTAAAAAAAGGAGATCTGATGGTTCTCTTCAAAGATCGATCTACAGGAAACCAACATGGAATGGTCAATACACGAATTTTCATAGTTGGGTCCCTTTGAGAAGAAAGAGAAAGCTGATCCACTCCTTATCCTCAAGAATAAGAAGGAAATGTACCAGTGATACAATCGACAGGGAACTGGAGCGACACAGACGAGTCCTCCTAGAAAATGGATATCCTCCAAGATTCATCAAGAAAAACATGAAGTTAAAGCAAAAGCCTGAAAGAACCCAGATGGTGTCGAAGAAACTGCTATTCATGAACGTTGAATTTAAAGATGACACCTCAGCTGAGATCCTGGAGAATCGCTTATCCAGATTACCGAGAAAAGCCTTCTTTACAGCTGAGCTACGGCTCAGTTTCTACAGCCGACAAATGATCAGTGAATGTGTGAAGGATAAACTGCCTCTTTGGACCAATTCACTATGTGTTTATAAATTCACCTACTCCTGCAGAACCAGTAACATTGTCCTCACAAAGCGCACACTTTCCAAACGCTTCTCTGAACATTATCCGACATGGTTAGCAAAAGAACAACGCGAGACAATTACTAGCTCAATTCTCAAGCACTTGGTGAATTCAAGCCACGTAGCTCCACCAGAGTCGTCTTTCAAGATCATCTACAAGGTAAGGCCAAATGGTACAAAGGGCGCTAGGTTTCAGCACTTGTGTATAGCCGAGGCTCTGGCAATTCATCAATACAATCCCGAACTCTGTATACAGAGAAAGTTTGTCTAATCTCTTATTCTACCTTGGTCGTAACCTCTTCACTAGTCGTTACCTGTAAAATATTTTAATTTTTTTAATTTTCAATTTTACTTTTAGTTTGCTTTTACTTTTTTTTTAAATTAATTCACTATTATCACTTCCATATGTTCCTTTTGTACATTTTCACACCCTCTTCACACTTGTTAAATTGGCACTCAACTACCTTCATTCTGACTCAATAGCAATTTTAAACTTATCAAATTTTCAATACTTTCCTCCTCTGTTCCGTTGTTTTTTTTCCTTTACGTTCCCCAGTGGAACATAGGGCTTCAAGCTAATGGCTTGAAGTTTCTGTAGCAGTGTTTATTTTACAGGATGGGGTTGCTAGCCTCATTCTCAACCCTTCCTCTTCACCAGCATTATTTCTGGCTTGGCGAGGTAAAGGAGTGCGTCGGCCGCGGATCGAACTCCGGACCATGTGCATGGTCGGCGAGCGTCCTAACCGCTATGCCACCGACGCGCCGTTGAGTATTACTTAATTTATAACTTTTATTTTTACTATTGAAGCCACTTCTGAGTACTAATATCAGTTATGTAACCCCCGTTAGTCAATAATTGACTACCATACATTTTCGGTAAATATAAATACGACTGTAGGACAGCCTCTGAGGATGATTCCGTCGATAAAGAAAGTTTTTTGGTATTTTTGGTAACTTTCGCATTGTTTACGGAGAAGTGAAGTAAAAGTAAAGATGGAATTCTATGACAAATCGATATAAATTCTAGAGCCATTGTAAATCAGAGAGTACTAGACAGCTGTTTTGTCTTACTGTGGCGCTCTTCATCAGTGCATATTGACGACCTCAGTATCAATTGATTCCATTATGTTGAATTTACTGAATTGTTCATTCAGCTACTGGATTTGAATCCTAAATTCTGCTAACCCATGGTGAAACGTTGCCACCATCCACGAACATCAGCAGTTATTAGTTCTCATAGCCTCATCGCCTCCCCCGACGGGCATTACTAGCTGATATAGGTGCAGGTTGGAAAAGAGTAAGTGGTGGCCAAACAAAAACATGGCATCAATCCATGAAATCCTTCACAGTTAAACTGAGTCAGGTAGGGAGATGCAGACTTCCAGGTTGGGGCCCTCGGGATTCTAAGAATCAATGGATGGAGACAATAGGTGACATGGCTCAAAATCGTTGTCAATGGCTTACGCAGATGTATTCAGTCTCTGTAATCTTTCATATTCCTTTCTACCATTACTCATTCTGTTCCACTTTTATACTTGTCAAAACTCTATTGATTCTCTTCACTCATCTTCTTGTCTTGTCTACCTTTGTGTGCTATTTGGAACGTGGCAACTCGAACTGCTGCGCTTCGGTGCAGCCAAGTTCTATGTTGAATCCAGACAGACAGTTCTCATAGCAGAGCTAATGCATACCATGACTTCTTATTATAAATCCTAGAGGTTTATCATGTAGTCTTGAGATGCCGTTTGCTTCGATGGTTGATTTCGTTGTTTGACTCTGATGTATGTGGAAAGAGATTAATAATTTGCTAATTGTATTTCATCATTGAAATGCCAATCAATATGTACTACCCTGTTTTATTCAAGAATGAGTTGATAATCAATAACTTATTCAGATATCTACGTATTTAGGGCGAGTGGATTGACATTAAACCAACTCGTTAGTACTGTAGACAGATAGATGAAAAAATGCAGGCAATTTTCGAATATCGTCTTATTAGACTGTGAGCACATAACTCATCCTTTGCTTCTTGATAAACTGTAGTAAAAAAATCGTGTCTTTCATAGCCAATCAAATCTAATTGAACAACATTTATTTTGTCAATGATCTTGAATAGTGGTCACTTAGTATCAGAAAATCTGTTCGAAGAACCTTTAATACTGGTAAACTACAAGTCGTTTAAAAGATGAAGTACCTAGACTAGCCACTTCCAACTGTATCTAGCAATTCAACTGCGCTTCTGGTGGAGTGAGTTATTATTGGCCATTGCTCTAGGAACTTGAGTTTTCGTGCTCGTTCGGGAACATCTACCATTGTGGCTAAGTAAAGGTGTGGTGAAAACCATCAATAGTTCGACATTAGACCATCTGGTCCAAACCGGCCACAAAGTCAGACAAAATTGAAGAATCCTTCTCTATCATTATCTACCGGGTAACAAATAAACTGCCAAAAACATTGAGGTACCGTATGCTCCGATCAGTAGAGGCTATCGCGATTCTCCTCAAACAACCGGTGCTCTGTATGAAGAAGAAGCCAGTCCAGCCAGCCACTACTACTGTTCTGACTGACCTTCAGTGGAGACTATAAATTCGTGAATTTGTATTATTATTATCTTTCTTAATATTTCTGTTATTCAGTGTGTATTGTTATATTGATGCTATTGAACTGTAATCCATTGATATTACTATTATTATTGATTTGATGCTATTTAAAAAAACATTAATGTTGTTAATAACACTAATTCATTCACTATTATGGATGGATATATAACTGTAGAACGTGATGAAGAGCAGGTTATCGAAAATGTGAATATTCTTTGTTCAGTAACCAGTCTTTTGAAAAATTTTAATGGGAATTTTTATTCAAAAGAATGGACACGGAACAAAGAGTACTCTTTTCGATAAATTCATCATCAGGTTCTACAATTATATATACATTATAATGAATGAATGAATTAGTCTTATGAACAACATTAATGTTTAAATAACATCAAATCAATAATATTGATAAATTACAGCTGAACAGCATCAACATAAAATAAGCTGAATGTCAGAAGAATTATGAAAGATAATAGTACAAATTCATGAGTTTATAGTCTCTACTGAGGGCCAGGGCAGTAGTAGGGGCTGGACTTGCTTCTTTTGAACACAGAGCACTGGTTGTTTGAGGCGAATTGCAATAGCCTCTGCTGTTTGGAGCATGCGGTGCTTCGACGATTTTGGTAGTTTGTTAGGCACCTGGTATATTATAGAGAAGGATTCTTCTACGCTGGCTTTGTGACCGGTTTGCACCAGATGGTCCAATATCGAACTGTTAATGGTTTTAACTACACCTTTACTTAGCCATACTGGGAGATGTTCTCGAGCACGAACAATCACGTTCCTAGAGGAACGGCCGATATACCTCGCTCCACCACAAGCGCAGTTGAATTGTTAGATACATTTGGAAGTGGCTAGTCTAGGTACTTCATCTTTCAGTCAAGGAATCATCATCGGTCATGTAGAGAATAATACGTGTTGCTCGTGCTCGAGAACATCTCCCAGTATGGCTAAGTAAAGGTGTAGTTAAAACCATTAACATTTTGATATTGGACCATCTGGTGCAAACCGGCCACAAAGCCAGCGTAGAAGAATCCTTCTCTATAATATACCGGGTGCCTAACAAATTACCAAAATCGTCGAAGCACCGCATGCTCCAAACAGCAGAGGCTATTGCAATTCGCCTCAAACAACCAGTGCTCTGTGTTCAAAAGAAGCAAGTCCAGCCCCTACTACTACCCTGGCCCTCAGTGGAGACTATAAACTCATGAATTTGTACTATTACCTTTCCTAATTCTTCTGACATTCAGTTTATTTTATGTTGATGCTGTTCAGCTGTAATCTATCAATATTATTGATTTGATGTTATTTAAACATTAATGTCTTCGTTCATAAGACTAATTCATTCATTCATTATAATGTATATATAATTGTAGAACCTGATGATGAATTTATCGAAAAGAGTACTCTTTGTTCCGTGTCCATTCTTGTGAAAATTTTAATGGGAATTTTTATTCAGTTAGAAACATAATTGTTTAAATCACAGCCAATTGGCTGAATGACGGTACGTAGAATATGAAATCTGATTCTCTTAGAAGGTGGAAATAACTCCTCCTTTGTTTATCGGAAAGATTGGAAAAGTGACAATGATTCTCCGTAAAGCATGTGAAGATTGTTTCACAAACCAATCAGTCAAACAATTAATACCGCAATGATGCAGGTGACCAGTCACTGTGTTTAGATCACCAAAAAGGCGGGTATTTTATTCATTGAGAATTTAGGAATCTGAATTCACATTGAAATTAGCATTAAAGACAGTTGTCTATGAAGGATGACAATGAAAGCTTAGTAGTAATACTATTCAGACCAGGGGACAGTGTGGCACTAAATGTATCCACCTAAGCTGCCAATCTTCCCATTTATTTGGCATAGAACTTATTTTAGTAGATTAACGTCATACAAAGAGCCATCACCAAGGTCTGAGAATATATTTATTAAGAGAATTTTCCACAGTCTTAAGTTTCACTTGATGAAAATGCATAGTGTCATACAACTTACAATCTACCTTCTTCGAATTTAATATGTATATATACTGCCGATTGACATGTGCCTTTGGAAACTTCTCATATCAACCAGTAGTGAATACTAGCCAGATAGAAATGATTTAAACAGCAGGTGGATGATTCGCTTGTTTATCTGTCAAGTCGATCAGCATTGCACCCTGCCGGATATACGACCTTGAAGATTTGAAGTGGCTAAATACTGAAGTACAATCTTTGCTTAATCAATACTTCCATATATCAAATCTATCTGTAATTGTGCTGCTTTCCTAGAAAAATACTAATTTATGAATCCCTGGAACTGTGGAGGACAGTTTTTCTTCGTAGTTTAAAGCTGTACATCAGTACGCCGTTGTTGGTGGTCAAAGGTGACGTTACATTCGCAGTAACGAATACACTGAGGTGATTTTGTTTATTCTTCGCCTTCTGAATGGGACATACAACTTCAGAGTTTGAAGTTTTAGTGTCCCTGGAGATGCTTTTCTAAGCCAAGGGGTTGCAAGCCTCGCGCTCAACCTTCTTTCTTCCCCAGGCTTACTGCAGCTAGTAAACTAGGCTTGGTTAAGGAGTGGTTCAACGGGAAATTGAACTTGGACTCAGTTGTAATTATATCATGGAGAATAAACAGCCGCCTGCGTAAAATATCCTAAAGACAACTATGACTAATATTAAAATGCACAATAAGCTTCAAGGGATAAATATTCATAAATTCATAATCTGAACAAAAATATATTTTGCTTACAGAAAGACGACTTTAAATGATTCAAAATAAAAAAAACGTTGATAGTCTGTTTGTCACTTGCAGGTATCAACAATTAATGATTCTTGGTAAAAAGAAAATGAAGCTTTCAAAAGTAGGTCAAGTGGAAAAAATTAAACTAAACAAACAGATTTCAACCAAATACTTACTATAAAAAACAAACAAAGAACCAGTATTATTTGCACAATATGACTTAATGTTTAAATGAACCATGTTGACCTTGATAAACGACATGGCGGTTGAAATAAATTAGCATAAAAAACTGTGAATTATTGAGGCGAAAACTATTGCTTTTTACTTATTTATTTCAGAATAAATAATCCTATTAGAAAAAAAACATATTAGTCAAGCAGTTATAAAGGTCGATGAAAACGGTTATATGTTCAGTTCTATTGAGTAAGTTGATAAAAAAAAGGGGCGGATAGCTCAAGGTACGAAAATGTTTTTCAATGCGTAGAACATTAAACCTCCTAAAAATGTTTTATTAACTCCCAAATAAACCGCAGACATGGTTGTGTGCTTCAGACTAGGAAAGAAACTAAGGCTTGGTTTTCGAAAACACCATTGCTCACTGGGAATCAGGTACATCAAGCTGATGAGTCCGGAATAGGATGAAACGCACGTCATTGTTAGCTGCAATTAATCAAAGTTACAAATATTAAACTACCGTTTCGAACGTATCTTTCTTCAGAAAACAAAATCAACTTGAGAATTTCTTTTTATAGACTAAAATTATCCAGCAAAGGTCAGATATTATTATTCATTAGTAACCGAATAGGTCAAAGTGTATAAGAAAAACAGTAAATAATCTTGCGTAATCGAAAGGATTGACAATAGGTTTCAAAAATAAATAGAGTTTTTATGCAACAATTCAGGAAAATAAAATTGACACTTAAACCATGATAGTAAAAAGGGTTAGATAAAATGTTCCTGAACACAAAGTTCCCGTTTCTCCTTATGATTTGCTTGAGCTTAGGCTGCATGAAGATGTAAGCAAAATCCTTTGGAACGACTTAATCTTACTTACTTTATAAATGACTTCAAATGAAGTCTGTGCTGTTGCTGAGTGACCAGAAGTAATAATGTGCTACAGATAGCTATTGACTGTTCTACGACATCAGCTCAACAGTCATTCTGGTAACGGTCCATGAATGTATCTAGACACTGTCATACTAGTACAGCCCATGTACTTAATTCCATAGGAGCAAGTGAACTGGTAAATACATATTGAAGATACTTTGACTGTGCGTCGGTGGCACAACGGTTAGGACTCTCACCGACCATGCAAATGGTCTGGGGTTCGATCCCCTGCCGACGCACACCTGATATCAATTGGTCGGCCTGCAAAATTTGGGCTACCGATATCACATGCTGAAAATTCCATACTTGTACCAAAAATATGGTGTGGAATCAAGCTATAATCAAAAAAGAAATACATCCCCTAGAACAAAGTTATCACTATCTGACCTCTTGTATGCGATCGCACCGCAGTTTTTCAGAATAATTTGTAGAAAGATTTTATATGAGTTTTCTATTTGAAGAACCGAAACATTTTCTGTGGGATAGCTGTCTATATCTTGGTTCTAATGCTACATTTTCTGGTTAATTTTATTCTACTTTCATCTGTGTACTCTTGTATTACTATTGCCGTTGTTAAACTTTGCATATTTTTCGAAAGCAGTTGACCCACTTTAATGTGCATTTCTCTGCTAGATAACCTTATCGGTAATTTATGTTTTCATCAAAGTTACCACCGTATTTGATCCAATTCAGACTTTCCTATTGATAGATTCGACCGAATCGCTCTGTCTCAAGTTGAGGTGTCGGCTTCCTGTGCAGATGCTTCGACGATGTATGATTATTTAACTTGACTAGCAGTGGTTCGCGTGCCCCATGTGGTTCGGTGGATAATGCTCTGGCTTTTGAAACTACGGGTACTGGGTTCGAGCCTCGTTTGGAACACTACCACTAACTCACTAGGGAATGCAGTTACATCCACTGGCTGACGAGTCCCAAATAGGACGAAATGCGCATCCTGGATTCCACTGCTTGTCACCATCCATCAATTCACCACCGTATTGTTTGTCAGCCAGTTTCTGAAGTTCTAATTGCCAGCAGAATAATATTACTCATAAGATCTTTACTAAATTTGAAGGATACGTTTCACACTCAAAATGGATAACTAGTTTAACTACTTGAGGGAAGAGTCATAGAACTCTGAATAGATCGATTAATAGGAAGCTGCCATGGATTGTTAGCTGACAGATCAATACAATTCGCTACTCAGGGGTGAAAGTAAGACATAGTTTGACTATTTCCCATTAGCATTTGTGGTCACTGAAGGTGAATTAAAAATTCTACGTGAAAGTCCTGATTACAATCAATATCTACTCGATTTCATAGGCAAAAATACTAAACCAAAACCCTATAAAGTGTCTTTTGACTTGTGTAGTCAAAAAAATTCCTCATATGAACCTCGAACTCGAAGGTGACCTAACTTCTGAAATCTTCAAAGACAGGATCTGACAGTCATTAATGATGAAGGTATCTAGGAAGTTAAAAATCATGTGCAATTCGGTCCTATCCTATCAGATGAATCGTCAGCAAGCATACCTTTAAATCTGAAGGTCCTGTGTTCGACCCCTGATAATTAAGGTCATAGATGCATAATGCAGAATGGTCTCAAACTATTACAAAACAGCTGTTCGGTACTCTTTATTGCTTAATGGTTCCTCAACTGATTTCTGTACGTAATCATATATATATATATTGAAGAAGTTCGGACCAGATTTCCGAACGAAACGTTGGAATTACTCATTTCAATCTCGCTGAGATTTTACAAATATAATTTTTTACAAATATATATATATATAAGGAAGCGTTATAATTTTTCATTGGACACTAGTCAGTAACTAGTGTAATGTGTCTAGTCCTATCTTCGGTGCAGACTGAATTCTATCAGTCAAGCTTGCAACCATCTAATACCAACAGTTCATAGTGCATTGTGATGGCGAGTCACCTAGCATGGTGGTCACATTGCAAGCTTGACTGATAGAATTCAGTCTGCACCGAAGATAGGACTAGACAAACACATTACGCTAGTTACTGACTCCTACAGGAAGTCAATCACGAGCCTGAATAGCTTAGTGGTAATTTCTCTGACTGAAGCTGTCACTGGGTGACGCAGGTTTGAATATCAGAAGGGACATAAGTTCCTTCGAGGTTGCAGATATGCCTCACTGACTGGTGATTGCCAACTAGCACGCAACCTCTGTCAGACAAGGCCTCCTGACGATTGCCTCCAACCATCTAATACAAATGAAACTTAATAATCTCAGACAGAGCAACCAACATTACTATATTACTTATTATTATTGTTCCCTTGGGTTCCTAGTGGAACATAGGGCTTCAACTACACGTCTCCACTTGCTTCTGTCTTCTGCTGTACTTTTCACCTGCATCCATGTTATTCCATACTGTTTCAACTCTTCTTCACACGATCTCCTCCATGTCACCCTCGGACGTCCAACTCGCCACTTCCCTTTCGGGTTCCACTCGAGCTATGGAGCCTGACGCGCGATGTCACCTAGTGGCCTCCTCAGCAGTGAGTGTCCAATCCATCTCCACTTTCTCCTGCATATTTGTTGAGCGATTGGTTCTTGTTTTGTTCGTTCCCATAGTTTCTTGTTGGTGATTCTTTCCGGCCATCTGATCTTCAGTATAGAGCGAAGACAGTTAGTTGTTGATAAAGGTCTGCAACAGGCTGTTGGAAATATTCTTTGTGACCTGCCAAGTTTCTGATCCATCCGTATAGAAGAACTGACTGACTTGACGTTTGTATTGAAAATCCGAATTTTGTTGTTGATGTTGAGGAGTGACAGCGGAAGATTTCCAGATTGGTTTCAGGTTGATGAATGTGTTTCTCGCCTTCCCGATTCTCGATTTGACATCCTCGTCCGTTCCACCTGCCTGTAGTTGAGACAATGCTCCCTAGATAAGTGAATGAAGTAACCTCTTTCAAATCACTATATTACTTGGATGCCTAAAAATACACGAAAGAGGAAGATTATGTCTAAGTCAAAGATGTAAACAAGCGTGTCAGTAGACAGATTTGATGAAGTATAAAAATCAAAGTTATTTACACTTTTTATCCAAACTGATTAAAAATATCTTTTGTCTGAAAGACAGAGAGACGGAGACAGAGAAGGGGACTTAAAATAAGTATCCCGTGATTAGTGATGCGTGAGAAACGATTAGTGTGTTTATAATCTCATGAGTTATCACACAAACACACAAAAACACCCTGAGATTATGAGGAGAAAAGAGAAGGAGAGAGGAGTAAGACAACTGTCTCTCGGTTCATTGAATCCTTCAGAAGAACAGAGAAAAAAAGAAGTAATTTCGTACACTTCATCAAATTTTAAATAAGAAACCCTTTGAGGGGAAAAAGAGTGGATCTTAGACACAATTAAAGTATGTCGTCTTTTGCCTTAAGTGAACGAGAAAATTAAACAACGGCAAATTAGTAAAGAAGCCTGCTTATTGACTGTAATCAGTTTCCGCAAGACTCTTTAGCAGGATAATCTGCTTCACTCCACTCTAGAGAAGATAATTGTGACGAGCACATTCTTTGATGTTAACGGATGAGAAGGAAAAAGAAGAAGAAATATCACACATTATTGAGACTCTCAAGCAAAACAACTACCCAAAGAACTTCATTAATAAAATCAACACCGACATTAAATAAAGTCGATAAACGTATTCCGAAAATATGGGCCTCAACAGTTATCATTCCTAATAGAGCAGAGTCGTCAGACGATATCAGAAGAGTACTCAATAAGCACGACATTAGAGATTTCTTCAAAACATCAGACACACTGCAAAGCAACCTTGTCCAAATGAAAGACAATATTCCTAAGGATTCTGCATCTAATTGTGTCTATAAAATAAAATGCTTGGAATGTGATGCGATATACATCGGACAAACATAGCCAGAGAGAAATCAAGGTAATCAGAAGAAATGAACACCGTAGAGCATCTGTTCGACCACCGAGAAATCCAGTTGGTGAACTAGAAAAGCTTGAAAAATCATCAGCTATAGGTTTACACGCGACGTTATAGAATCAGGTCACAAAACTGACTTTGACAATATTGAAATCATCCAGAAAAATTTCAGAGGTCATAAAAACCGTCTAATATCAGAAACACTTCATATCAAATGGAATTGAAATTGTTTGAATAGGAATGTTGGACTAAAACAGAACTTGACCTGGTTACAACACCTCACCTCTCCCATGAAGCGAAAAAATTAACACGAATGAGATAAGCAGTCTCATTATGTAAACACATGCTGCTTTTATAATTTTATGCACTTATCAAATCCGACAATTTACACTTGGTTTTGTTATCTTTACCAATCGAACGACTTGACAGTGCAAAAATGACCCCATGCTGAGGAATGATGATTGAGTTGTTATATATAAGCTGAGATTGTGTAAATTCTTTTGGTTTAATAATACTATTTTGATAAAGCTATTATTAGCAGCATTAAATAGCGAGACGTGAGTAAAAACAACAGTATCGTTTTGTTTTTCATTCACTGGGAAATACAAGAAACCCGTATAATAATGGGGATAATTATGATGTTATTTGGTTGATTCCGCTTCTCTGTCAACCTGGACAGCCTTTCCAGTTTCTTACGTTGTACGAACATTTCACGTCACAATGCTTACTATTGATTTCATCAAAAGAAGACACATCAGATGAATGGCTTCCTGAAAGCTTTCACCAGACTGTGTCGTTTCGTCTCGCCATTTCCAAAGAAGAATAAGCTATTGATATTTTTCTTGTGCCTTGAAGCCTCATGGTAGCTGAATTGATTTTCCAGAGTAGGGTTGCTAGCCCAATGCCCAATCTTCCCTTTTTATCGGGCTTAGGACCAGCTGGAAAACTAGCGAACTGGTAAAATAGCCAAGGCCACAAAGAACAAGTAACAAGAAACTCTGAGAGCGAACCAACCAAGAACTTGTTGCTTAACAAATTAAGAGAAGCAAGTGGAGATAGGTTGAGCAAACGCCAAGGAGACCGTCAAATGACGTTACGCCCCGGACCATCATTCGAATGGAATCTGAACGGGAAACTGCAAGTTGAGCATACTAGGGTACCAGGAGGGAGATTGTGTGCGGAGCAGATGAAAGGTCATGAGCAATCCTGGGCCCACTTGAAGAGGACCACAGAGACTAGGACAAGGTGGAGACATGCTGTTGAAGCCTTATGTTCCACTCGGAACCCAAGAGAACAATAAATAATCAAGTAAATAATATGCGGTTGATAGTGGTTAGCAGAGGAATACAGGACGTCTGTTTCAACCTACTTCGAACTTGTCAGCGCAAGCCATACGGGTCCCTAGTGAGTGATATGGTTTGTTGTTGACAGTTGTATCCAGCACCAATCATTTCAAACACCAAAGTCACTTGGCATCAAGAGCGCAGTCCTGTCTAATGATATACATAGAATACTTAGTTCACAAAATATGCAGAAATGCTTCAGTTCAATAGACCCTGTTTTGACTGCTTTCGTTGTCTGCATTAAATTAAACCTCAGCCAGATTTCTTTTTATTTTATTCCTTTGCATTATAAGTCAAACATGAGGTTTTAAGCTACCGCTCTCAGCTTTTAGTAACACTGATGCTTGTTTTGCCCCCTTACCGGGCTTTCTACCAGCTAGACGAGACTTAAGAGTACGTCAGTTGTGGATCAAATCTCACTCCACTTGTGTGGTTGACGAGTAATCTACCAACGAACCAACAATACACGAGGAAATTTATTTCTACCCATTAATTCTACATTGCAAATAAACGACCAGCAGATAAAGACAAGGCCGTATTTTGAGTACTTTTTCAAACATCTTTCATGAAAGCCTAAAGGTTTTCCAGTATTGACAGATTCTTAACCTTTGAGCAAGCATCAAAGAAAACTAAAGAAAAGCATTCTTGTCAACTGATGCTCAATGACTAACATTCAACACAAAATATGCAACCAAAATATTGCACAGGTAACTGACAACAGTGCCCATTTACTACACTGAAAACTATTAGATAATCAATTTGTGTATAACATTGAGGAGTACTTGACAAGAGTCCAATAAACTGTCCCTTTCGATAACGTAGAGTGTGAACTGTATACGATGGAATGTCAGACAGTAAAAAGTCTTTCTTGATTCACATTTAGTAATGGTACACACATGTCATGCATCCCTGAAGACAGATATATTATCCTTGAGTTATTCACACCACAAATGACTCTTCTTAAACCAGTTTTATTTCTCTTTATTTGGTCCCACTGGTGCTTTGTTGAGAGTTCATACTGTCTAAAGACCCGTTCCTCATAAAAACTGCAGAAATTATTGAAAACTTAGCCTGAGCAGTGTCTTATTCGGTTATTTTAGATCCAAAGGCTTTGTGTCTTCTGATATGTCGGCTCCTACAACGAACACTTCAACTAAACCGTCAGTCTGATGTGGTAGTACCTGGTTGATGATGGCTTAAAACTATTACCTGCTGGAGAAGATTTGGCACTCATAACCAGTCCACCTAGTGGACAACAGTTTGACGTTGGAAGCTATGCATACTGCGTTGGAGTCTAAATAGGGAACAAGTTCATTCATTGATAATGCAGGTACATTTAGCTGACAAGCTCCGACTAGGAATCAGTCCATGACTACGATATCACTGTTAGACATTGTCGACCCAATGAGATCATCAGCAAAGTTTAGGAATTTTTCATCTGGGAATCAAAGTTAGGCCAAGTTCGTGGTTGGTGAGCATTTTTTCGACGTAATTTCTTATACTTAGATTAGTAATAATTACATACAACAACTATCAGTGTTGTTACATAACTGTTCATCAGGGAGTATTTCTGAACAGACAGTTGACACAAATTGAATAAAACCGTGAGGTAAAGATTTTACACAAGATGTTCTTCCAATATGGCCAGCATATAGGGAACTGGTTGGATGTAAAATACGAATATAGGAAGATGTGAGCTGTTGGTTCACGAAATTTGATAGTACGTATTTGTCCCTCCGGTTGGAAAATACCTACACACCGGGTTAACTGTCAAAGGCTGATAAGTTAGATGGCATTCTTCAGCTTAAAAACAGGTTAGGTCAACGGGATTTAATTCCTGAGTTTTAGTCAAACTTGCGTTCTATAAATAAGTAGGATTTCCTGAGAAGAAAGAGGCACAAATAACCGCTGCATTCTGAATTTCGCACACTATGGTTGTCTAATTACTAAAAAAACTAAGTGGACATCATCAGACAACGTTTTAGGATTTCAACCTATGAATAACCCAACTTGTACACAGAGGTACTCGATGGAGCCCTCAGGCTAATAAATGTAAAACAAAATGCCACTTCAACATTGAACATTACAAAGGCATTTGTCAGAGTTTAAGCTTTCTAAAGATTTTGACCAGTTTCAATGACTGGACTGACTCACTGATTGGTTTCAAGATAGAACTTTGCACCGGTGTGCACCAGTTCGAGTCGCCACACTCCATGAAGCACACAATGCGAAAGAAGAAAGTAAAATATAGACGCAAAACAGAGACAGTAAAGAGAGATATGAGTCAAAAAGAATAGTAATATTGGAGAACAGTATAGTTTTATTGGAAATTATAAGTCACAAGGAGTGCATGCATCTGCGCTAGCCATTGAGAACTACTTTGAGCCATATCACCAACTGTCTCCAGTTTCTACCGTTCCGAGGACCCTAACCAGTCAGGAAGTCTACACCTTCCCACGTGGCTGGCTGCCTTAAACTAACTGTGATGGATTTCATTGAATGATGAAGCCATGTTTTGGTGTAACCACCACCACTAGATCTTTTCCAACCTGATCCTATTTGAGTGGCTGACATTGGCTGTTGAGGAAAGCGATGGCTAGGCACACATAAGACACGTTCTTACCATCCCAATAGATTTAACTTCACAGCCTCTTCTATTGATTTTCTCTCCATAACTAGTACTCGACGCCTAACCTTAATATTGCTTACTGTATTATACAATTTCACATGGAAGATAGAACGCAGACACCTATGGTCAAAGGCAGCTAGCCAGCCTTTTCATGTCTTTGACTCACAGTGACCAGGTCTTACAGTAACAAAGGAGAATGGAGAGGACTGCTGAGCAGTACACATCCTTTGGTCGATAGCCAGCCGGATATCACGTCTACATCAGAGACGGCGTTAACTGGCATATGCGAAACTAGCCCTCTGTATCCATGCTGAGATTATGTCAGCGATCAACCCTTTGGGGCTGATGCAACTTCTCACATAAGTAAAATGAGGGTTCAACACGCCCCACCACACTTCAATCCCTCTCTGTCTTTAAGCTATGAGTGGGTCAATAAGGTCTAGTCCTGTAGCATCATCTTACATTTGGTGGGAGCGAATTGCATGCCAAACATTCGCAGATTGCAACTCACGGTGTTCAAAAGACTCTGCATTTGTTCAGCGTCTTCACCTAGGAGGTAGAAGTATATCCTCTGCATATTCTGAGTCAACGAGATTATCCCCTGGTAACAAGTCACTCCCTGAATAGCTGAAGTCACCAGTTTCAATGTAAATTACATCACGAAATTAAACCAACTAAAGAGTCATTGGAAAAAATACGGTATCAGACAGCTGTTTCGTCCTACTTACGGACCCTTCAGTAATGCGCAACCATGAATTCACCAAGGAACTACAGATTACAAGACTATTCAGCCAACCAAATAGCTACAGGGTTGGAATTCACCAACCCATGAGTCCCAGCTTCTATCGATTGGCGTGGCTGACACCGCTGGACACGAATTCTGATCAAGATTTTAGCACATCCATCCTATAAACACAAATGTACGGGATATTTTTATTCTGATATTAGGTTCCCATTAATTTCAATATATAAAACGATATACTACTAATTAAGTAAAATGAGTAATTGTATATCACTCACATCAACGCTAACAAATTAATTCCACCATAGATTTGGTCAGTGCGTCGGTGGCATAGCGGTTAGGACGCTCGCCAACCATGCACATGGTCCGGGGTTCGATCCCCGGCCACAGACGCACTCCTTTACCTCGCTAAGCCAGAAATAATAATGCTGGTGAAGAGGAAAGGTTGGGCATGAGGCTAGCAACCCCATCCTGTAAAAATAAACACTGCTACAGAAACTTCAAGCCACTAGCTTGAAGCCCTATGTTCCACTGGGGAACGTGAAGGAAAAAAATAGATTTGGTCATTTACTGACAGTGAAATTCAAGGAGTCCCAAATTATCCGAAAATCATCCATCCAGTCTTGCTTAGTTTTCACTGGTTCGCCAGCTGATGTAGGTTCGTGACAAGATCTACACGAAAAAAAAACAGTTTCCAAACTTTCAATAAGCCGCTCTGAAGAAAACTGCATAAATATCTTTGTCTCACTGACTTCCTCTTGTCATGCAAACCGGTAAACTATACTCCCACATACACGCTTACACATACTAAAAAGACAATGTCGTCAAATCTTTCGAAATCGGCGCTTTTGCCAAAATTCAAGAGAGACGCAGAGCGCGCGCGCGATGAACATTTTAAACAATTCTGACAAGCGGCTTACAAATTCAACATTCAATATTTCAAGTTATTTTGATCAAAGTAGAAATACAAGGAGGAAAAAGACAGAGAGAGGAGAGAGAAACGATGTTGGATCGTATAACACTTTTGGAAAAAGTATTTGCCGAATAAAATTTTCTTATTTCGATTTGGAGAAAAAAAAACGGTTTGTTTTAATCAAGCATGAAAGGAGAAAAAAGAAGGGAGCAACTACAAGTTTGATTGATTGCATAATTTTGTGATGTAATGTCTGTAAGAAAATTAATGAAAATTCTTTTGAAAAGGAAAAATAGAGTTTTATCCACAGTTTACTTTTTTTCTGGTTTTGTTCATTGTAAGAGTAAAAGAATTAAAATTTCGTTTGACCATTTACTTAAGGTACTCAGCAAAAATTATTATTATTATTAATCCCTTGGGTTTCAAATGGAACAGAGGGCCTCAACAACACTCCATCTCCACTTTGTTCTATTTGGTGCTGTCCTCTTCAGCTGGTCAGCTACATGATTGCCCATAATCTCTTATCTCTTCCAACTCGCACGATCTCCTCCATGTCATCCAAACACTAACAACCCACTCGTTACTTCCCATTGCGATTCCACTCGACCGATGGCCTGCATTGAGTGCTATGTCATTCGATGGCCTCCTGAATCTATGCCCGATCCATCTCCATTTTCTCTTACGTATTTTTATGTTGCTGCCAGAATTTCTTGTTACTAATTTCTTCTGGCCAGCCGGCCACTGGATCTTAAGAGTAAAGCCGGCGAAGGCAGCTGGTAACAAAAGTCTGCAACCTGTTGGGAATCCTTTTCGTGACAGGCTAACCAAGTTTCTGACCCGTATAGAAGAATTGACTGGCTTTCGATAAAGAAAGGAAGACGAGGGTGTGTATGAGAGAGTGTGATTAACCTCTCACTCCTTTGGTAACTGAATTTTGATTTTGATTACATTAATTAGTCATCTAACTCAGTGATCTCAACTCACTGAACAAATCTCAATCTTATAAACTGTAACCGCTTTTGTTTCTTGAGTTGCTATGTTGACCTACAAGCTAACACTGTTTGCTATGGTATCAAAACAAAATTTACCAAGGAAGGTTAAGTGTGATGACGAATTGTTTTTGAACGCATAAAGGTAGTTTGAACTTCCTGATTGCTAGCTAGGGCTTCCACAAACTTAAGGATACGTTTTATAGATAGGTTTAAAAGACGTGTAAACATCAGTTTTGATGTCGTATCTCTATAATATGTTTCTCAATATAGGAGCTAGGTCTCCTGTTCTCACCATTAAAGGGTTCTGAAGATTCTCTTTGTTTCTGAAGCCATTTTGGAATATGCTGTGAAGCCGGCTCTTACTTGCAGAGATTGATGAGTCCTCCCTATGTATGTGTGTCCACACTGTTTGTTAATTTTTTCTGTTTTCTGTCTTACCTCTCCCTCCTCTTTTCTACTTTGAAAGCGCATTAATTGATGATGAAAACTTAAACTAAAAATTGTGATGCTGCTTACATTTTGGATGCGTCACTTTTATAGTGTTTCTTCTCTACTACCACTTAAACATTAAAGTATGATATTATTGTCTATATAACCATTGTAATTTCAGGTAGTGGCGTGCAGATGATGAGAGCCAGTGAAATGGAATGGCATCACTTTAAATTGCAAATTTCGTCTTCCTTTCTTTATCGAAATTTATCAAAAGAAAAAAATGTGTGAAACTGACTAACTAATTTCACATTTGCTTTAAAAACCCGAACCTTTTTCTTTATACTGCGGAATGCAGAAGATTTCTAAACCGATTTAAGATTGATGAAAGTGTACCTGACTTTTCCGATTCTGTCTTTGACGTCATCATCCGTGCTGTCCACCTGCAGTTGAAACTATGCTTCGTAGATAACAGAAGGAAGTAACCTCTGTTAAATTTCTCCCGTCGATAGTCATTAGTGCTGGTTGTTGTTGCTGTTGGTTGGTTATCTTCATCGCCTCTATCTCCTCTATGTTCATTAGGAGTCCTGTCTTCGCTGCCTGCTTCTTCAGCCAGTTTTTTGGTTTAGGCCTGCATTCACCATAGATACTCGTCATTATTTTACACGGAATCTTTCGGAACACCGATAAATCTTACTAATAATTAAAACTGTTGACCGTTTTCATTAATCCTGCCGTAACTTAACCCTGTCTATGTGTCAGTATTTCTAAGCTCCTTATCAAGCCAACCGAATAATAATAGAAAACAGTGATCATAATGTCATTTGGTTTATGGCGGCCAGCAGAATTCGGTTTGAGCATCTTATCGTATTCAAAATTTGTCAGCTGGATGAACTCGCATCCCCAGAGGTTGAGGAATACATCTAGCATTCAGTTTTCAAATACCAAAGCATTATCCGCTAGGCTACTAGGCTAGCTGACGGATCCTAGTTAGGATGAAAGGCCCACCTTTGGCACCACTGCTAGCCGTCTTTAACCAAGTAATATCTTGCTAATCATCAGACATTGTTGCAGAATGTGTACTAGAATTAGTTATGCCAACTGAGGCCGAGTATTTCAGTCCGGTATAAATCAGTCGACAAGAATTTCCAATTAACTTACACGAATAAAGAGTGATTATATAGTTTGACTGCCCACACTAATCTCAAGTTAATTCCTCTATATGGTTCGATGAGTTGGCGTATGTTTTACGAAAGGCATTTCTGACAGACTACTGAAGGCTTTCATCAATACTTAAATCCTACAATGGATACCAAAGATCAGATGGCCCTGGGCCAGAAAGGACAGGTAGTAATGAACTTTAACAGGAAAAAATTCAACAGCCAACCGCACAACGAGTATGCAGCAGGAAAATGAAGTAGATCGGAAATACTCCTAGAAAACTGTTGAGTATCATCACGAGTCAGGCTCTTGAGTGGACACCTAATGTAAGGTGACGAGTAGAGTGTTATTACGACGTTGATATCTAGAAGATCAGGTGGAAAGAGAGTGACAGCATGTTGAGGATCGTGGGGGGAAGGTAAAAGAGACCTCTAGCAACAGAATACAGTGGATTTCGTAACATCCGTTTCTCCTGTTTGTAACTTTTATGATGGAGGTAACCGCATCTCAGGGAGCCATATTTTTCCCATTAAAACAAGCAATTAGAAATTACTTTTGAGCAAACTGCTTTCCATTAACCATTCTCTTTACCCCTGTCAATTGAATTATGTATTCCACAGATTATATACCTTTTTTTGAAGCCTTTAGGCAGTAAAAGCAGTTTAACTTTGCGCCTGTGAGAATCTCACTGACTGACTGGTTTCAACATAGAACTTTGCATCGATGTGCAGCAGTTCAAGTCGCCACACTTCACTCAGCACACAAAGCCAGAGAAGAAAGTAAAAAATAAACTCAAAGTAGAGACAGTAAACAAGGATATGAGACAAAAGGAATAGTAATACCGAAGGACAATATAGTTTTATTGCGAATTATAAGTTACAAGAAGTGGATGCATCTGCGCCTTTACCAAGAACTATTTAGGCCGTATCACCGATTGTCTCATTTCATTGGGTTTTTCCGTCCCGAGGAACCCAACCAGTCAGGAAGTCTACTCCTCCCTACGTGGTTTACAGTAACTACTGCGGATTTCATGGACTGATGAGGCCATGTTTTAGTCTGACGACCAGTGGCTCTTTTCCAACCTGACCCTATGTCAGCTAAACTCAGACTACAACTAAAAAAGTTTCAGATATTGTTCAGGTCTCATCAAATGATCAACACAGATCACGTGTATGAGACAGCTATTGATTATAAATCAGCATGAGCTGAAATTAATGAATAAGATTCTCAATGTTTCATAAATTTTACGATAATTTCAATTTCTGTAATAGCGTTTTATTACTAATTTACCTCAGGTGAAATTAGGCTAACTGCATCCTGGATGTATTCTATATTTTAAGATAATCAATAGTCAGAATTCCTATACCTAAGCATTTTTTCTACAGCCATGGCTTACTGGTCTAAGTGCTTGACTGATGACCCCTGGGTTAAGTGCTCAAACCATGCTTCACCTACCGAGGTTAGGGTAGCCAGGTGGGTTTAGTTAGTTAACCTCACAAAATAGGTTCTGCTCAATGGGAACTTCATCTGTCTAACTCAAAAAGAAATTTACTGTTCAAGGTAAACTATGCATACGGGGGTAATAAGAGCTTCGTCGCCATAAATGGTTAGGTATACTACAGCCGCAAACACTTTTTGTCCCTCCTTTACGTCGTCGTAACCAAAATTTTGATATCAATTCGACAGTCTAGATGTTAGCTGTCAAAACGTAGGAAATTCGAAACACATTAAGATATATACATATATACTTATATAATCAGCTGAACATAACGAGTTAGATGATCAGGCTAACAACGAACATAAGATGCGAGATAAACCTACTCTACACACCAAATCCAACGTCAGCCAATACAAGATTAATACCACTGGCAGACAACTTTCACTGTCTCAAAGTATGTTGAAAATCACGCTGGATAAACATGTTTTCAATATTTTGACAAATACTAAATTGCATGCAGAATAAGCAACCAATGAGAAAGAGAAAAGGCATCATGATTGCGCGATAACAGAATAAAATAGTTATTTTTAGGTTATGGACTAACCAACGTCTGGCTATATTTTGCCAAAATTTAGGATAAAAGCACAAAACTGATCGTTTACAAGCATTTTCAGAATGGTTACAGAGTTGTTACTGGTTAAAATACGTCCAAACCAAGTTCACTTTTAACAATTTGAAAAAAATTGGCTATTGGGTATTTGATATTCATTACAATAACGGTTTTTGTATTTCCCAATGAATGAAAAACAAAACGATAATGTTGTTTTTACTGACGTTTCGCTATATAATTCTGTTAATAACCTTGATTGCATGGAGGATTTCATCATGAGCTGACATCAGTTAGAGAACCACTGGAAAACCTGGGAGTACTGGACAGCTATTTCGTTCTAGTTTAAGACTCTTTATCAGTACGCACCTACCGGGGTTCGAACTCAGGACTTTCTGGTCACGAGGTGAGCTCGTAGACCATTGAGCCACTGGGACCTGATCCAATAGTCCTTGAATTCTAACTTCTGCCAATTCACGACATAGCACTACCATTTCGCAATGTCTTCTTAGATGAGTTACTGCCTCATCTTCAACCTGCTGTCACCGCCTTCCATTTTTTCATCATGAGCTGATGAAATCCTCCATGAAATCAAACAAAATCCCTACAAAACCAATACTTGAAGGCTAGTAACTTTATCGAAGTTGTATTAATAAACCAGAATTTACAAAATTTCAGCTTATACATAACAAACTTAATTATCGTATCTCAGCATGGGGTCGTTTTTGTATTGTCATAATGGCCAATCGTTAAAGATAACAAAATCAGGTGAAGATTGTTGGATTTGATAAGTGTGTAAAATTATAAAAACAGCGTGTGTTTACATAATGAAATTGCTTATCACATTCGTGTTGATTTTGTCGCTTCATGGGAGAGGCGAGGTGTTGTAACCAGGTGAAATTTTGTTTTAGTCCATCATTCCTATTCAGACAATTTGGATTCCACTTGATATGAAGTGCTTCTGATGATATCAGACATTTTTCTGTGATTTCTGAAATTTTTCTAGATTATTTTGGTGTTGTCGGAATCAATTTTGTGACCTGATTCTATAGAGTAGCATGTAGACCTATGGCTGATGATTTTTCAAGCTTTTCTAGTTCGCTAACTGGATTTCTCGGTGGTCGAACAGGTGATCTACAGTGTTCATTTCTTCTGATTACCTTGATTTCTCGAGATGTTTGTCCGATGTATATCACATCACATTCCAATCATTTTATTTTATAGACACAATCAGACTGAGAATGCCTAGGAAGTTTTGAAGAAAACTCCTATGTCGTGCGTATTGAGTATTCTTCTAATATCATCTGACGTCTCTGCCCTTTATAGAATGATAACTGTTTTTGGAATACGTTTTCGACCCTACCTAATCTCAGTGTTGATCTTGTTAATGAAGTTCTTTGCGTAGTTGTTTTGTTCAACATTTGTCATTCCATATAGAGCAGAGACGTCAGAAGATATCAGAAGAGTACTCAATAAGGTCGACATCAGAGTTTTCTTCAAAACATTTATGTTAGTATGAAATACAATAATTAGGACAAATAACAACATAGTCCTGTGAAGGAGGTTTGTGTCCATTATTAAAATGTTATTAACAAGAAGCCTGTGCAATCTAAGATTCGTGTTCATTTGCATACAACATCGGAGAGTGTCCACAGCCATTAGGAAACTCCTGTTTTCTCTAATCCCTTTGGTATTTATGTCAGGTTGGATGCATGATTTAGTCAAATGAAGGAGATACTTAGCAGCTATGAACCATTTTGACAAAGCTACCAATATAAATCCACTGTAGGATTGGTTTTTTTCTCTCCGAAGGATTTTCCTCACGGTAGAATGATATGTAATGTTGATGCTTGTCAACAAGGACAGAAAACTGATGAATTAGAAGGTTTTTTAGCTCGAATAATCGATAAAACTTCATTAGATTTATTCTCAACGATTGTGATACACGGATAGGTAAAGAATAGTACGCTGCTCTGAATGACTACATAAATGAAATGAATTGTTATGTTGCATTCAGACAGATTTCGTCAAACAAAACCCAGTGACACTTCCTTATTCATCTTCATTAATTCTGAAATTAAATTTAGATCTCAGTGGTGTAGAAAATTAGCTATTACTATTACTGCTAATACTGCTAACAAGGGGTATGTGTTAAGTACAATATTATTGATTCTTTGAGTTTTCACTAGAATATATAACTTCACCCAGATTAATACAGAAACTTTGGACACCAGAAAGGTTCATTCTTCTCTGGAATCAAGAACATTTCTCATTTCCTTGAACTGTCTGTCTCTGTCTGGATTCAACATAGAACTTGGCACTGAAGTGCAGCAGTTCGAGTTTCCACATTTTAAATAGCACCAAAAGGTAGACAAGAAGATGAGTGAAGAGAATCAATAGAGTTTTGACAAGTATAAGAGTGAAACAGAGTGAGTAATGGTAGAAAGGAATATGAAAGATTACAGAGACTGAATACATCTGCATAAGCCATTGACAACGATTTTGAGCCATGTCACCTAGTGTCTCCAACCATTGATTCTTAGAGTCCTGAGGGCTCCAACCCGGAAGTCTGCATCTCCCTACCTGACTCAATTCAACTGTCAGGGATTTCATGGATTGATGCCATGTTTTCGTTTGGCCATCACTTACTCTTTTCCAACCTGCACCTATATCAGCTAGTAATGCCCGTCGGGGGAGACGATGGTTAGCTATGCGCACCACGTGACCTAGCCATCTCAATCTATGTAACTTCATAGCCTCTTCGAGTGATTTTCCCTCTTTGCCCAACACTCTACGCCTAACGTCAACATTACTTACCTTATTATGCCGCCTAACGTGAGAAAGAGATCGTAGACATCTATGATCAAAAACAGTCAACCTTTTCATGTCTTCAACTCGTGTTGGCCATGTTTCAGAGCCATAGAGAAGGACGGAGCGAACTGCTGAGCAGTACACACGTCCCTTGGTTGATAGCCGGATGTCACGCCTATGCCAGAGATGGTGTAAGTTAGCGAAAGCAGCTCGAGCTTTTGAATCCGTGCTGAGATTTTGTCACCAATCAGTCCGTTGGTGCTGATACAACTTCCCAAATAGGTGAAGTGGTCAACATGTTCTATCACTTCACTCCCTATCACTAAGCTAGGACGTAGTTCAGTCCTGTAGCAGCATCTTACATTTTACAGGGGCGAATCGCATGCCAAACATACGAAGATTGCTGCTCAAGGTGTTTAGAAGACTCTTATCTATTTTGTCAGCATCCTCCCCTAACAGGACTATGTCATCTGCATATTCTAAGTCCATAAGACTATTCCATGGTAACAAGTCGGTTCCTAAGTCGTTACGTTCAGTTAAGGATACTTCCACTATCATATCTATGATGAAGTTAAACAGAAAAGGGGACGGACACCGCTGATTGTTATCAATTCAGATGACAATTCCCCATAAGCCCTTACACGGCTACGTGAGTTTGAGTAGAGTGCCTTGATTAGTGCAATGTACTTTCTTGACACTCCTTGGACGAATGAGGCTGACTGGCAGAAGCTCGTGGGAAGCAAGTCGTCCGATATATATTCTGTCGATGAAAGCAAAAGTAAGCATGTGGACATGAAATGTCCACACCATGTTTTAGGCAGGTACAACTTCTCATACTGCGGGAGTACGTGTTAAGTCATCACATTATTTAAACCCAAAACCCACTAAACAAGTGCATTTCGTTTTAAATGAGTAATGAATGCAGCAGGGAACCTGGGTCGAAACCTCTTACTTACGGGATATTACAGTGTTATTCATTAGATCATATATTCTAACATTCACAGTGAGTACTAATCAGTTTCTTCTAAAATCATATCCTACTCGTTGATATGCAGTATGACCAAACTGGATCCTAGTAACTGAATGCTCTACGAGGTCGTCTTGTAGATGCATACTTCTGAAGAGCCCCAGACTAGGAGGAAGCAGCATTTGCTTCTCTCTAGCCTAGATCTACAGGAGGAGAGGGTGATACTGAATGCTGTTCTTGTCTCTCAAGAGGCGGGCGCTCATTCTGCCTGAAAACGAGGGTATAAGTACCCAACCAATGGGTGTATCATTGTGTGAATCCAAGTGAATGAGAGATTAGCGGGTTTGCCTCGTAGTCCCAGGATGGGCCCTTTGTGATTCTTTGTGATGTTGACCCTTTTTATTTTGTATGTCAGTGGTTCACTAGGAGAACATTCACTATCCACGAATGTAGTCGGGGGTTCGACCCCAGCTGATACACTCCTAAACCTCACTCAGCTAGTAGTAAGTCCATTATGAGGAGGAAGTCGGGAATGAGGCCAGCAGTCCCATGCAATGAAAAAAACACTACTTGTACTGAAACTTCAAGGCTGAAGCTTGAAGCCCTGTGTTCCACACTGAACGGAAAACAATAAAATAAAAATAATTTAATAATTGCTAAACTAATATACAAGGAACAAACTAACAGTCTGAACCTCTTCTCGTTATCATGCCACAGGTAGATAAGAGATCAATTTTAAGAAGACACTCTGAACATGACATGTCTTTTCTGTTCTTTTTTATCAGATCAGAGGAATTCAGACTATTAGCTAAGACAATTTAAGAGCCAAACGAGGAAATATATCTCTTTGGGGTACTAGTTCTTCAATGGACTCATTAACTCTTCGGAAGGAATCCCAGGGAAATTGATGTCTGTGCCCTTAATCAACTCCTTCAAGAGGGAATTAGACAAGCACAGCCATTCATTAGAAAAAGATTAGTATAGGATTAAAGCCATGAAGTCTCAACCAACAGCAGCAACAACCAGCACCAGTCACCATCAACGGGAGAAATTTAACAGAAGATTCTTTCTATCTAGGCATCATCTTTTCAACTACAGGTGGACAGCACGGATGATGATGTCAGAGATAGCCAGCCGAAATCGGAAAGACAAGATATACGCCTTCATCAACCTGAAACCAGTTTTGAAATCTTCTGCACTAACTCAGCAGCATAAACAACGAGATTCTGATTTGCAACACAAATATGAAGTCAATCAATGCTTCTATACGGGTCAAAATCTTGGCCAGCGTGTCATGAAGAGCATTTCTAACAGGCTTCTGCAGACTTTTGTCGATAGCTGCCCACTTCGCTGGCTGGCTTCATACTGAAGACGAGATAGCCAGCCAACTGGCCAGCAAGAATTAGCAACAAGAAACTCTGGCTGGCTGGGAACAAACCAACAGGCAAGAGCTGACTGCTCAACAAATATTTGGGAGAAAATGGAGATGGACTGATCGGGCATAGATTGAGGAGGCCATCGAATGACATAGCAGTCAATGAGCCATCGCTCGAGTGGAATCAGAGTGGGAAGTGACGAGTGGGTTGTTAGTGTTAGGGTGACATGGAGGAGATCGTGGACGTTAGAGGAGATGAGATATTATGGGCAACTGTGTGGCTAGCCAGCTGAAGAGGACGGCAGAAAATAGGGTGAAGTGGGGGCGTGTTCTTGAAGCTGTATGATCCACTCGGAACCGAAGAGAATGACAATAATAATTCCAAATCGATGTATATATATATATCATTGTTATTTAATTGTGTTGGCATTCAAGCATACACTTAACCTAATATTAACGAAAACACTGTGTGTATATCAACTGACGATCAGATAAGATAAGAAAACACAACAATCTAGTCGATAGAAAGTGGTAGAAAAAAAGAGGGCGAATAAAAAAACAACTTGAGCAGTATTGAAACTGTTTCTTTGGCGCATGTCGACTCACCAGTAGTGACAATCCACTCTGTCGTACTTACTCGCCTTTTCTATATCTCCCTCTCCCACTCTATTTCCCTATTTCTAGTACCGTTAAGTGTTTGCTGTTAAGAAATTCGTTTTCTCTTTACCTTTTCTTAACCATACTACTGAATTTCAAAGACCGGTTAACTGTCTTACTATCCAAACACTTAAATGACAAATAAACAAAGTAGATAAATAAATAAATAAATAGATAAATAAATAAACAAATAGAGAGTGCTTATTTGTGACTGGCTTTCAGACAAATTCCATAAATCAAATCAATGGGATACTCAATTTGCTTTTTCATACAGGAAGATTCGAATAGGAAAAAATTGGCCTGATCGAAGGGACATTTTCGCAAAAGAATTACTGATGCATTTCATTCGACGATGGCTAGCAGTGACAGCTGGATATGCTTGCACCTTTGTGAGTGACGGTGTCCCCAATGACTTTGAAATATTTGTACTGATGGGTACTGGATTCGAGTTTCAGTGGGAAGACCATCATTTACTTCCTTCTACACAGGTACATCTAACCGACGAGTTCTAAATGGTGTTAAGCGTGTGTCTTAGATTCTACCACCAAATTTGTAACTTCGAGTTATTCTTCCTGGTTATATCGAGGCTTCCATTCAAAGATTCCATCCTCTAAAGTTGGGCGAATCAGTTTCGTTCACAATAATAACAATAATAATAATTGCTGTGTTCCAAATAGTTTATTCGATACAATGTGAAATTTTCAGCTTGTAATACGATATGTTTCATCTAATCTCTTCACATTATTTAGTACAGAGGGAAAAACAATTAATAAGGCATTTATATTGATAATATTGTTCAACAAGAATATGACTATAAAATTAAAATTTAAGCGAAACAGCAATATGAAAACGAAACACGTAGTTAGGCGAAGAGTCTCTTTTTGGCGGTAAATTCATTTTCTTAGCTGTACAATCGCAAATATATCTACAGGTTATTTTGTATGTATGTGTACACTAAGTTTGTCAAACAAAATTAAAATTGGCTATGGTTATTTTAGCTAAACAGGTGAAGATTGGTAATTGGACAAGATCCCGCATCTGACTACTTCTAGGTGCATATATAAGTTCACCTGCTGCTGTGGGACTAGGTACATCGGTCGTTCGACGCGCACCCTGTCCAAGAGGATTCAAGAACACTATCCAGCACAATGGCGAAAAGGAGATAGTAGTGCAATAAGGAGTGCGATAATTGAACACCTGGTTAACACTGATCGTTCCATCTCAACAAACGCCTCCTGCTTCAAAATAATCTACAGAGTCAAGAATGACCTACCAAAAGTAATACAGTTTTGTCTTCTTTGTATCTCTGAAGCCCTGGTCGTTCACATAGAAAACCGGAGTTGTGCATGCCAAAGAGAATTACTCAGCCACTTCTATTATCATGGTAACAACTTTGTTGATTTTTGATGACTTAATTTTCTTTGTTCGTTTGCCTGTTTCTTTAATTGCTAATAATTCTTGTATTCATTCAGAACTATTACGTAATTTCGCATACTCTACTTTGTTCTTCTGTGTATCCTCAGTCAAACTCAATCATCAAACTATTCATATTATTACATAACTCCTTTTAACAACTGTTTGTGACAACTCATCACCTTTGTTACTACCCTACTTGCATTAACGCCTAATTTCCTTGACCAATTTTGTATTACGTAACTGCAATTACCAGTCTTCACCTGTTTAGTTAAAATAACGATAACCTGTTGTAATTTTGTTTGACAAACTTAACTCATTTATGTTTGCTATCGGACAGCTAAGAAAATCAATTTCCCGCCGAAAAGAGACTCTTCTCTGAAGTATGTGTTTTGTTTTCATTAATGCCTGGGTGGAGATTATACATGGATTAAAACAGCAATGAAAGAAAGAATGAAAAGGGGCCTTCACTTAGTATTTGTGAGAAAGTTACTAGTGTCATGCCTCATACACTTTTCTCACCACATAAAATGTGTGCCTGCCAAATAAGGTATTGCCAAGTATTTAGTGTACTTGGTCGTTCAAAAATAAAGTTTTTTTAATAGCTTCTTTTAATTTTCACTTCTAAAGCCACTTCTGAGTAATTATATCAATTATGCACACCCTATTACTCAATAATAGACCACTATATATTTTTTGTAAGTATAAATACGATTGTACAGCCTGTGAAGATGATTTCGTCGATAAAGAAAATTTTCTTTGCTGAATCTGTCTTTTTTATTTTCTTCATAATAGCTTCTTGTCGTCCCACATGATGACATTCAAGTAGAGAGTTGTGTATATATAGGAGGCTGAGGCTCCGATAAGGTGATCATCGAGCATTTCTTCTACGAGTTCAAGTGTTTATCTAAAACAGTATTAACATATTGGTTTATCGGTACCCCACTCATACTACTGTACGGGTTAAGCTATGGAGCCCAAGTGTTAACCACATCATCACCAAATAAATCCACAACATGTATGTTGCTAACAGTGGAATATTGTCTTTGATATTTTGATGAATGAGAGGTTGCGTAACATTCTTGTGCATACATTAATTCACTCGATCCCATGGAGTTGTGGACATAAGACGCATCAGTAGGATAGTGTCTTGTATGGTTGTTGAAAGGAGAAATTAGAGGAATCAACAGCTCGATTCTTGAATACCTTATTGTTGCAAGCCATTCCACATCAGTATAAAAGTCTTTTAACGTGATACGTTGGGTAAGGCTAATCTGTTCAAACGATTTCCGGCTGCATCTTCTGTTCACAACAGAAGCTCTTGCTTTACACAACAAAACTCTGAACTGTGTATGTAGAAAAGGTTTATCCAACCTCTTTGACTACCATCGTATTAAACGTTTCCTTTTTTAACCTATAATCCATATTTATTCGTCTGTTTTCCCCCCTCTGATTCTTTCCTTTCGAACATCTAAATTTAAAAGATACTGCATATATATCATGAATTTCTTACTCCATTGAACAATACTACTGTTTCCAAACGCTTGTGGTCTTAATGGTAGTCATTTTTCAGCCGTATTCATCACTCAGAGTCTACCAACTACGCAATTCATTACATTACACGGTAGAATGCTCACCAACCAGTAATAAGGCTGATAAAGAGGGAAGGTTGGACACGAGGCTGGCAACCCCATTTCTGTAAAAAATAAATACCACTGCTACTGAAACTTCAGGCCTCTAGCTTGAAGCCTTTTGTTCCATTGGGAACGTAAAGGATTAAAAAAATGTTTTGTTACCGGACTGTTTGGGCGACTGACCTTTAGAGGCATTTTCCTGACCATTTTAGAACACTTTATAAATTTAGAGGCTTGAAGTGAAATCTTTCCAGATCACATGAGTATTTTTCATACCTTAAATCTATCAACCCGAAAAAAATGGCAGTATAGAACCGAGTACTCTGAATAATTGCCACTTATGTCCTATGTTCCGTGCGTCGGTGGCATAGTGGTTAGGACGCTCGCCGACCATGTACATGGTCCGGGGTTCGATCCCCGGCCACAGACGCACTCCTTTACCTCGCTAAGCCAGAAATAATGCTGGTGAAGAGGAAAGGTTGTGCATGAGGCTAGCAAACCCATCCTGTAAAATAAACACTGCTACAGAAACTTCAAGCCACTGGCTTGAAGCCCTATGTTCCAGTGGGAACGTGAAGGAAAAAAAATGTCCTATGTTCCACTCGGACAGCAACAAGTGCATTATTATTATTATTGTTCCCTTGAGTTCCTAGTGGAACATAGGGCTTCAACTGCACGTCTCCACTTGCTTCTGTCTTCTGCTGTACTTTTCACCGGCATCCATGTTAGTCCATACTGTTTCAGTTCCTGTTCACACGATCTCCTCCATGTCACCCTTGGACGTCCCACTCGCCGCTTCTCTTTCGGGCTCCACTCTAGGGCCTGACGCGCGATGTCACCCAACGGCCTCCTCAGTGACTGTCAAATCCATCTACACTTTCTCCTGCATATTTGTTTGGCGGTTGGTTCTTGTTTTGTTCGTTCCCATGTGGTGAGAGCAAGCTGCTAGCCAATTGGTAGACATTGATCTACGCTGATTGGTGGAAATTAATCTAGGCTAATTCAGCAACCGACCACAGCTGACCTAGACGTGGACAAATATTATTCGCAGACAAGTGGCTCGCATTTCCGAGAAATATCAAAAACGAGAAAGCAGAAGACTGCGTTTTGTTTGCAATCAACCAATCAGAAGACCGCCTTCTTTCTGCGGGCAGAGCCTTATTAATGTACGTAAAATACATATAAATACCTGTTGGTTTTCGTAATAAAACTGATCTGTTGCCTGGCCCTTGTCTTCTGTTGTTACACCCATAGCTTCTTGTTTGTGATTCTTTCCGGCCATCTGATCATGAGTATAGAGCGAAGACAGTTAGTTGTTGATAAAGGTCTGCAACAGGCTGTTTGAAATATACTTTGTGACCCACCGCCAACTTTCTGATCCATCTGTATAGAAGAACTGACTGACTTGACGTTTGTATTGAAAATCCGAATTTTGTTGTTGAGTGTGGCTGAGTGACGAAGATTTCCAGATTGGTTTCAGGTTGATGAATGTGTTTCTCGCCTTCCCGATTGTCGATTTGACATCCTCGTCCGTTCCACCTGCCTGTAGTTGAGACAATGCTCCCTAGATAAGTGAACGAAGTAACCTCTTTCAAATCCCTCCCCGTGATGGTGATTGGCGGTGGATGTTGCTGCTATTGTTGTTGTTGTTGGTTGGTTATTTTCATCACCTCCCTCTTGTCTACGTTCACCTGGAGTCAGTCCTGTCTTCTCTGGCTGCTTCTTCGACCAGTTTGTCGGTTTTCGCTTGTAAGTCTTCGATTTTGTGTGACATCAAACATAAGTCATCCATGCGCGAAATCCAGGTCTTCTAGGTTCCTCACATCGGTCCAGGATATCCCTGTCTTCTCGTTTCCCACTGTCTGACGCATAATCCAGTCCACCACAATTAGGAATATAATCGGTGATAATAATCACCTTTGTCTGACTCCTGTGTTTACTCCAAACGCCTCGCTGAGCTTTCTGTTGTGAATAACTTGACACGTTCCGTTGTCCTACAGCTGCTGAATAAGGTTGAAGAATATTTGGGGTAAGCCGTAGTGCTCGAGTAGTTTCCAAATTACTTCGCGGTCAACGCTGTCGAAGGCCTTCTCAAAGTCTATAAAGTTGAGGTAGAGGTTTGATTGCCATTCCATGCTTTGTTCGATGATAATGCGTGGAGTTGCAATTTGGTCAGAACATGATTTGCCTTTTCTTAATCCAGCTTGTTCTGATTGGAGTTCTGTATCCAGTGCGTCCTTTATTCACTCCAGGATGATGCGACTCAGGATTTTACTTGGCGTTGACAGGAGCATGATTCCTCGCCAGTTCTTGCAGAGTCCCAGGTCGCCCTTCTTTGGTAGTTTCACGAGGTAACCTTTCCTCCAGTCAGTAGGTACCTTTCCCTCTTTCCATATCTTTTGCAATAATGGAGTCAGCATATCTGCCGTCGTTTCTGAGTCCGCTTTCAGTGCTTCCGGGGGTATTCCATCTGGTCCAGCTGCTTTTCCAGCTTTCAGAAGCTTGATTGCATTCATGACTTCAGTTTTCGTTGGAGGATCGGTGTCAACTTGCAGTTGTGTACGTGCTGTTGTTGGTATTTCTGGACGGGTTGTAGGTGGTGGTCGGTTCAAGAGTCCTTTGAAGTGGTCCGCCCATTGTTTAATCTTTCTTCTTTGGTAATTGGGTTCCCTTGGCTGTCTTTTATAGGTTTTACTTGTGTTGATCTCTTCCCGGATAGAGACTTGGTTATCTGATATAGTGTCCTCAGGTCCCTTTTGCCTGCTGCCTTCTGAGCTTCAGTAGCCAGGTTGTCGTAGAATTGTCTTTTGTCCTTCCTGGCACTCTTCTTCACTTCTTTGTCCAGTGCTGTGTAAGTTGAGCTCAGCGTCTCTTTCTCTTGTCCATCAGGTTTTTAATGGTCCTCAAATTATTGTAGAAATTTCCTTAATTTTATTAGATATTCTACTCACTATTACATTGTTATGCTTATTATAATTTATGCATCTTTAATGAATTGTAGTAATTCCACTGTGATCTTACTTAACAAATCGATATTATTTAAAAAACACCAGCACTATTAATGACTACTAATCTAGAATATTCTGTATGTATATAAACATATATTTACATAATTGTACAGCCAGAAGAGGAAATTATCGAAAAGGATATTCTTTGCTCAATTATCTTTCTCAGCATCTGGTTGAATATTTTCGCTATATCATCATCATTATTATTAATAGTAATAAAAAATACAGTGGAAGAGTCGTGTATTATTTAGTGATATCATAAAATCAGATAGAACAACATCCCTAACCAGGTAGGTATGGGGGAGAATGCATGCCATATTAGTCTTATTCGACTAATTTACTGTCACATATTGATCATTTCATGATGAACTATCCCCTTGGGTTTTACTATCTTCTGTTTTAAACTACACTATCTTCAATTGGAACTCACTCTGATCAAGATTCGACTGAACAGTTCCACAAACATTGGACATGAAGTGAAAAGTAGATGTATGTTTAAAAAAAGAATTACATATGTATAAATCTAAGAGAAAGAAGAAAAAAAATAATTCCAATATTTATTCGTCTGGTAAAGTGGTCAGAACTTCCTCAGGGGAATAACTGAAATTAAAATATCAAAGTTGTTCTATAAGAGGGACAGATCTTGTCTTTAAACTGCTTCTCCACTAACATCTGAGTCATGAGTAGCTATCAGAAATAAAAGATAGTCTTAAGTTCGTAGAATTATCCGGCCATGTCTTGCTTACAGCTCATACAGATGTGTTTATTTTGTGTCCGGTAAGTAGATAGGCATTTTGAAGACAAGATTTGCCTCTTGACACATTTTTATTATTCCTTTAGGTTGTAAGTGGAAGATAGGGCTTCGAGCCCAAGGTTTGAAGCTTAGGTGCTACTGCTTTTATCTTCATGAGGTGGGATTGTCAGTCAAATACCCTACCTTCCCTATCTAACAGCCTTACTACCGGACTGGCATGTTTTAGGAGTGCGTCGATCGGGGATCGAAATTTGCGTCACATGAATGGTTGCAGAGCATTGTATTTTTGGAATAAAGCAAATTATTATTATTATTACTTCCGTGAAGAATTTTGAACAAGGTGGCCAAACAAAAAGTTGGAATTATTTTCTTCAGATTTGCTAAATTTATACTATCTGATTGCAGTAGATTGGATAATGCGACAAACAGCGGGCAATGAGGAAACAGGCATAAAATGGACTCACACAAAAAACTTAGAGGATCTGGACTTCGCCGATGATATATGCCTGATTTCACACAAACTGGAAGGTATGCAGCTGAAAAGTAACAAGTTGGCAGAAGAGGCATCAAAGATAGGACACCACTTCAGGTGAACATAGAAAAAACAGAGGTGATGAGGATTCCTGGACAAGAACAACAACAACAGACAACGATCAGCATAAATGGAAGGAACCTGAAAGAAGCAACCTCCTTCATCAACCGACCTGGGAAGCATCATTTCAACTACAGGCGCACGGAACTGACGAGGATATCAAAGCAAGAGTCGGAAAAGCAAGACAAGCTTTCACTACTCTCAAGTCTGTGTGGAGGTCAACAGCACTCAGCATCAAAACGAAGATAAGATCCGGATTTTCAACTCCAATGTGAAGTCAGTACTACTCTATGGATCAGAGTCTTGCACTGCGCGTCATAAAGAGCATCTGAAACAAACTACAGACCTTCATTATTAGTTGTCTTCGCTCAATACTCAAGATCAGATGGCCTGCCAGAAAAGATCAGCAATAGGGAACTCTGGGAGCGAACCAACACAGCAGGAACGGATTGTGAAACAAATAGGCAGAAGGAAATGGAGATGGATTGGCTGGCCATACTCTGAGGAAACAAACCATCAAGTGAGTGACATCACTAGACAAGCCATTGCTCGAGTGAAACCCGACTGAAAGGGAAGCGGCGAGTTGGTCGTCAGTGCGAGAGTGGGTAACTTGGAGGAGGTCATGTGAAGAGGAGATGAAAACGTGTGAGCAGACTTGGAACCAGATAAAGACTCTAGCAGCGAACCGAACGCAATGGAGACACACGACTGAAGCCCTATGTTCCTCTAGGAATTAAAGGAAACAATAATTATAGTAAATAATAACACTATCTGTGTAACGGCCACTCAGCTTGGAATTCAGCTCATTGATCATTTAACCACTGGAACAGAATGCAATAACCCATCAATTCTAAATTCTCCGATTCATCAGTGTCAGCGAGTATTTGTCCTCACATATAGCTTCGTGGAACCCACTGATGGGTGAATGGATTCCCTCCGAGTAACTGAATGATCAACGAACCCTTCTTTTAACCTGAAAGTCCCGGGTTCCATCCCTTGTGGGATCATGGGTGCGTACTTCTGAAGGGTCTAAAACAAGGATGGAAGACTGTTCTGTACTATCTGATTTTCAATGATTCTCTTATTGAAGTTCACTTGTTATCAAACTTGAAGTCAAACAAATTTCCGATAATCAAAAGTTAAAGATATTTAATGCCACTAAAACAAGATAGTGAAAAGGATATTCTTGTGCCCATGCTTTACTTTAATTCATGATATGGAATTATTTCCGACTCTGAAACCACAGCGTTAAAACCCACTCCTATTTTAATGGGCTAACTAATTCAGGATGCGTATCATTTTACATGAACCTGATGAATCCCGAGTGTGTGCATTGTAGCTTCTTAGCTAGTGCATCGTTAATAATTAGGTGCTGTCTAAGCTTCAATGTCTGACAAAACTCTTACTATAACAGATAAATCTGTCGTTAATAAAATAATATGAAATGTTCGTTGCAGAAAGACTCCAACCAACTCCAGTCACTAGCCAGAAGTTGTTTTCTGTTTGTGTAAAAGATAATCAATAGTGTAGTTATGCATGTATCTCATAGTCACGTGCAAACTGTAGAGCTGCAACCACTAAGGGTTTTCGAATATTATGGGCCATACGCAAGGCTTTTGCGAATTTTGACGCTGAAATATTTCGTATATTATATCCGACTTATATCAGACCTCATTTGGAATATGGGATCCAGGCAGCGGGCTTGTGTTTCAAATACGAAATAGACTTATTAGAAAGGATGCAAAGAGTAGGAACTAAGCTAATAAAGGGTTTCTCAACCCTCTCATATGAAGAGAGGTTAAGTCGACTGGGTTTATTTGCACTGTCATACAGACGACTTAGGGGTGACCTAATTCTAGCATACCGTAACCTAAGAAATGATTTTGGAGCTAATTTATCTAATTTATTTTTTCCTTCTAGCACCAAACAATTGCGAGGACATCACCTCAAGGTTCAAAAATCACGGTCAAATCGTCTGCGTCTGGAGATCCGTTTTTCGCATCGAATTGTGAACCATTGGAACTCCCTACCGGAACACGTCGTATCAGCGCCATCCGTTGATTCGTTCAAGGCGAGATTGGACCTCCTGTGTGCAAAAAATCGAAAGGATTAACACAGGCATATAGCCTACTATCCTAAATAAATTGTAAACTGTGAACTGTCTGGCCGTCTCCACGAGCGTCTATCAGTTCACCTGCTTTTGTGTAACTAGATACATCGATCATAGGCACAGAACACTTTCCACTTGGATCAGAGAGCACATCTCAGCATAGTTTGACAAGGGAGAAAGTGTACGACAAACATTGGTCACTCCACCAACGCCGTCTATTGAATTCAAGCCACCTTGGTGTGTTTTCTTCGTCCCCAACCTCTAAAGACAACAGAGGCCTAGGTCATTCATTGATTCACACCATATCTTTGTGTACAGAAGAAGCACATAAAGTCCCTATTTCTATCTTCTCTGAGGAATAGAAAAAAGGATAAACGTTTATTGATTTATTTTTCATTTTGTTTATTCAATCTATTTACCTTTCTGTTTTCCAGCTAAACTTTTACGGTATTATTTCACTTGCCACCCGCGATTTATTATTTTTAATCAATATTATTTTTCTGCAATGTTAAACTCTACCTTATCAAACTTCTCATCATGTTACATAACCTTGTTATTTTCATACGAATCTTTTTTAATGTTGCATCAGTTATCAAGATCTACACATTCTCTGCATTATTTATTTTATCGCTTCATACTGAGTTGTAATCACAATTATAATCACAAACATTTTATTCGCATTTCACATTATTATTATTTTAAGTGTTCACGCTTATGATTTAAATTTCCACACGAGATATAGTTCGTTAAAAGTTATATATACACATTGCTGTAATTGGATTAGACACTAGTAACTAGTGTGATGTGTCTGGTCCTATCTTTGGTGCAGACTGAATTCTATCAGTCCATCAAGTTTGCAATAGATAGAACTCAGTCTACACCGAACAAAGGATTAGACATGTTACACTAGTTACTGACTAGTGTCCAATCAAAAATATCCAATACACTCCTGTAGGAGGTGAATCGAGAGCCAGCCCGAATGGCTCATTGGTGTAACATCTCTGACTGCAGCTCTCGGTGGGTGATGCAGGTTCGAACCTCAGAAAAGACATGACTCCCTTCAAGATTGCAGGTACGCCTTGCTGACTGACTGGTGAGTTCCAACTAGGTCCAGGGTTTCCTGGTGATTGCCTCCAATCATCTAATGCATATGACTGTATAGCTTGATAATGAATCCATGGAAATTTCCCATTGGTACATATAGAATATCAAGACAAGTGATTCAGTGAAGGGAGCCTTTTCAACAACGAATTTATTAGCAAGATGTTCAATCATATATGTATATGGTTTTATTGATCACCCTATCTCTACAGGCTTCGCCTTTAAAGGCGTCTACAAGACGAAAATTAATTTGCCTAAATCACTGTGTATCCAACTCATCTGTAGCACTTCTGAAGTTTGGCCGTCGAAACAGAAAAACAGGATCTCTGTATACAGAAGAAGTTCCTTCAACCCTTCCAACTTTCATGGTCTTAATCCCTCTATGCTAAAGTATGGTAATCCCTAATCATATTTTGGCTCTATCAATTTTTTTCGTTTTGTTTATTCAATTTGTATACTCTTCCTTTATTACGTCAGTTGCTACTGCTATTACTATTCTCACTTTGAACTGTCCCCGGTATTATTTCACTCCTTCCAATTGTCAATTTTCTTTTGCAACGTTAAATTCTATGTTATCAAATTTTACACAATGTTACGTAATGGTTTAATTTTTATTCTATTTGCCTATTAATTCTGATTTTTCACGTCCTTTCCATGTTCTACATATCCTATGAATTATTCTGTATATGACATTAATTGTTTTGCTACTTCACACTGAACTATGATTATAATCACAAACATTTTAGTTTTAATTTCATTTCATACTATTAGCATTATTTCATGCATTCACACCTATGATTCAATTTCCTCACTGGATATAATTTCTTAAAAAGAGCCAAGTATATACGATTGTGCAGCTTGATAATAAATTCGTTGTTGAAAAGTGTCTCTTCGTTGAATATCGTTTGCTTAATATACAACAGCAACTATCCACGTATTCCAGTGGATACCTCAACATCATTTCAGTTGCTATACATGATTTTGTAACCTCATGGACATTTTCCCCTCATAGGCCCTAACTATTAGAGAAAAGGAATTCAGCTGATTATTTCATCACGTTTATCTACAGTTGTGTGGAGATGCAGAATCATCTATTTGAAGACGTTTGTTTTGTTTATAACTCGTCACAGAACTAAACCTATTCAGTACTTCTGAATTATTTCCTATTACTCTAACCCAAGTTTAATAAAGTTATTTAGTATACTCTGGAGTTATTGAATTCATTGAGGATTTTTTGGTGAATTCATCTTCTACTCTGGATTACTTGATATCTCGAAATATGATCAGTTATTCATTTTCACTTTGCGGTCGTACTTAGAGTTATCGAAAAAACCAAAAGCATACTTTATGACGAGTCTAAATATTGCACAAGTGATTTTGTCACATCCCATACCATATACCGATTTGCATTTGTGTGTGAGCACTCCCAAACTGGTTAGAAAAACAAATAAATTATGAAACCTCGATGAACGCATGTGACATACTACTGAATTAGTCTTTAGCAAAGTATTTAATTGATTTGAATCAGTTGGAGGATTTCATCATGAGCTGACATCAGTTAGAGAACCATTAGAGAACCTGAGAGTACTGGACAGCTGTTTCATCCTAGTTTGGGACCCTTCATCAGTACTCACCCACCGCCACCAAGGTTTGAACCCAGGACCTTCTGGTTACAAGGTAAGCTCGTAGATCATTAAGCCACTGGGACCCGATCCAATAAATAGTCTATGTATTCCAACTTCTGCCAATTCGCAACATAGCGCGACCACTTCACAATGTCTTTTTCGATGAGTTACTTCCTCACCTTCAACCTACTGTACCCTACTGGTCACGGCTTCCCATTAGAACCCCAGGTAGCTGCCTGAATAGGGCCAGTTGTTAGCCAGTATCAGATCAATTTTCAAGTATTGGTTTTGTAAGGATTTTGTTTGATTGGTTGGAGGATTTCATCATAAGCTGGCATCAGTTGAATCACAAGACTGATATCAAAACAACTTTGAAGAATTACTTGTTTTTAGTTCAGTTTTAATTTTTCCCGTGATCGATTGCACCGCAGTGCTTGGCCTTTTTTGAAATGTCGGATCCTAGTGCGGATGCTTCGATGCTGTCTGAGAATTAACTTGAAGTATTGTGGAAAGTAACTAGAGGTGGGATCAATGATACGTATCTCCTCCTATTTGGGACTACTTGTCAACTGGATGTACCTACATTCTCCAGTTAGTGGTGGTGCCCCCACTGAGGCTGGAACCCAGTGCCTATAGTTTCAAATGCCAAATGACGCGTCGACGATGTCTGAGGATTCAGTCGAAGTAATTTTGGTAGACAGTAATTAGTAATGAAATCCAGGATGCGCATTTTTTTCATCTGGAGTTTGTAACGATGGGAACAACATGATTTATTCGGAAATTCAGGCAAATCCAGATGAGGAGTCCCGTATATGACGAAATGGTGGTCATCCTGGATTTCACTGCTAGTCACCATCCACCAAATTACTTCAGCTTTCAAGATTATCTGTAAAAACATTCAGGGGTGCTTACTGAAATGCATAAAGGTGGTAGCTATCCGTAAACTTAGTGACTGAATGGTAGACGAACTCGTTGATAACGTGAAAGTATTAGGTCCAGCCTCCAGTGAGGTGAAGAGTCTCAAAGTACAACGAAACACTTTGCCAATGTCCCTAAGTTGGGTGAGTCAAACTAAAAACACCCAGTAGGCGCGTACGCACCAAAGGCCTAGGAACTATCAGTCATAACATGACACTGAAAACATGTAAATGACACTAAATTCATTGAAGAAGGTATTGAATAAATTGTGATAGTATTAATCAAAATATCTGGTTAGTTTAAGCTCGTGTTAGGGGAAGAACAAGGTTAGATTAACCCAATTAGGGAGATGCTAGAGTTGGTCAGGATTGAGTAACACGTTCAAGTTTACTTCTCAGCTCAAGGTCTCGATCCTTGATCACTGGAGCGTGCACGCCTCTTAGGTGTCTAAACTTTACATCCTAGTTATCCTGATAATTGAAGTCATCTTATAATCACATGTTTAATAAGTGTTATTTTATTATATAACCCCTATTCATTTTGCTTAAACAATACAATAAAATTACGTAATGCAGAAAGCGTTAATTAGGTAGAAACTAACATAAAATTATTAGAATTGTATAATTTTAGATAACAAATTTCGTTAATTGGTTAGAAACTAAAGTAAGATTAAATAAGCAAGTTGAGTGACGTAATCTAATTGATGGGGTTGAGTAGAGCTCAGCTAAAATTATAACTAGACAAAAGTCAAGTTAACAATAGTGGCAAAATAAAAACCTCTTTACCTGAACCTACAATTCAATGGAGACTCGTCAGCAGAAATACTGAGAAACCACCTGTCCCACTCACTAAAGAAAACCTTCTTCCCGACTGAACTCCGACTAACATTCTCTACGAAACCAGTGATTCGAATAAACGTGAAGGGTAAGCTAGCATTGCTGGCTAGCCTCATCAATACGCGTCTACCAATTCACCTGCTCATTTGGAGCTAGGTATGTCGGCCGTACCTAGAGTTTACTATCCAAACGTATCATCGAACATTAACCTTCATGGTTTTATAAAGGAGAAAAAAGGTCTCCCCGAAGCTCTGGAACATCTGATGGAAACGGAACGGGACGAAAAGCAAACCCGCAAACCAATTTCAAAGTCAACTACAGAATACGTGGGGATGTTGCTAATATTATTGATATAAGTATAAACCTTAGGCACTGTGGTAATAGAGTATAACTCCATTATGGATAAGATTTTATTTTGATAAATCACACAGTGTTGTTATGTAGTAATATTAACTGATGACCACGTTTCGAGCATAAACTATTGCTCATAATCATATCAAGTTACTCACACAACTTTTTTCCTACATGTTTGGAATTAACTAGATATTTGAATAAAAATCAATATGAGATAATGTACATTCAGAAATAATAAAATATGAGTGTTATTGATCAGTTACAATCAGATGGGAAATAAGACGAGTGTTTTTATAGTCATAATAAGTAACTTGTTAGAATGTTGTGATGTGCTTGAATTGAAATAGAATTTTAAGATTATTTATTATCCTCCTGTGATTTGACTGACTGGTGGTAATAATATCTTCCATATCTCTGGTATTTGCATTGAGTCATTTCTGTTGCATGTGTTGGGTGCAGACTCAATGAACCAGGCAGGATTCAGTAATCAATGTCTCTCTCCACCTACATAGATTACTTCTTAGAATCTTAACCCTCTCCCACCCACCCTATTGTGTGGTTTTGTGTTGGTAATATAGTACGAGGCAAACTTCTTCAAACCTCAGAAGTAATGGGAATTCAAATATGAGATCCTGAATTTTCCGTACAAAAGAAGTTTGTTCAATCATTGAATCTACAGTGAACCTTGCTTGTTTGTTTCTTAATTGTATAATGCTCTCTTCCCTCACTCCCTGTTAAGTCTCTACCTTTTTTTACCACTGTTTTTAACTTGACTTTTGTTCAATTTTACTTTTAACTGACCTCTACTCAACCCCATCAATTAGATTACGTCACAATACAATAAAACGCAAACAAAACAATAAAAAAGATAACCAAACTTACATAAATATTGTCTAAATCCTGTCAGTGTTAATAAAATCAACAGAAGTACACTTGTAAATTGATAATTAATCCGATCTATCTGATCATCATCCCCGTGCAGTTGACTAGATCCAACACGTGCCCATTTCAACAATGTCAGTATAATAGTTGGATCACTATCAAGTTTTCTTGCATGTCTTGAATACCCTCTACTCAATATTGGAGAATGATTAAATCCTGCTGCACCACCACCCCCACCTGCTAACTCACAATCATAATCAGTACATGATGTATAAAAATATGGATTTTGTAATAAATCTCTATCATAGTCGAAATCATCCAGGATAATATCATTATGTAATAGTTTATCATGATGATGATGGTGGTGATGGTTATGATGACTACTATCCACAGCTAAACATTCAGCAATGAATTTCTCCTCTTCATTGTATAATTGTGTTTCTAATGAACATGTATTGATTGAATCTGTCAGGGCATTATGTCCTGGTTTCTCTGGGAGTTCATTCAGACTTACTCGTTCACCTAAACGATCATCATCTGGACATACTGATAACGATGATGATGATGACCATTGATTAATCACAATCGGGGAATTCATTTTATGTGGATGTGTAGAATCTGTGGGTACAGCTAGTGAACACTGAGATGTAGTCATGGCAGTTGGGTGCTTTTATTTCATATTTTCTCCCGCCATTTCAGATGATATATATTTGAATGAAATGCAAAGTCATGATTTTTAGAGTATTACATTTAAATTACATAATACATGATTAAATTTTCAGGAAAAAATATAATTTAAAAAGGAATTGAAGGCAGCCAGTTTTGCATTGTTAAAAGTAACTTTTGTGTATACAAAAGAAGCCAAACAATTTTGATTGGATAACAATGTTTCAAAAGGATTATTTTTGTCCAATCAGAATTAACTAGTGTAGAGTATATTTTTGTTTTTAACCAATCAGAAAACTTCATAAATGATATATTTGATAGCGAGTTGACATCGGTGAGAGGATCATTAGAAAACCAAAGAATCCTAGACAGCTGCTTCGCTCAAGTCTGGGTCTTTACAGCAGTAAGCACACATCAAGATTCTAAACCAGGACATTCCGCTTACATGGCGACCTCGTAGCCAGAGAAACTGGCTCGCTATTGTACTATATATCGCTAACTGTCAGAAGTTGGTTGAAATGGTCAAGCAGCTCATCTTTTAAACGAGAAATCATGGCTTTGAACTCCAGTGGGTGAGTAGTGTGGAAGAATCTCACCTAAAAACGGAGGTCAGTTCTTGACCAAACCTGTAACCTTTTCAATCCCTGCATACCAATAACCGAAAATTCTCATTTAATAGTGTGAAAAAGTTTGCGCATTGGGGATATGATATCGATTATTAAACGAGACATTTCCATATTTTGATTGGACACTAGTATCTAGTATGATGCGTCTGGTCCTTTCTTTGTTGAAGACTGAATTTTATCAGTCAGGTTTGTAATGTGGCCACCAGTTCAGGTAGCTTGTCATCACGGTGCACTTTTTTTTTATCCTTCACGTTCCCTGGTGGAACATAGGGCTTCAAGCTGGTGGCTTGAAGTTTCTTTAGCAGTGTTTATTTTTACAGGATGGGGTTGCTAGCCCCATGCTTAACCTTTCCTCTTTACTAGCATTATTTCTGGCTTGGCGAGGTAAAGGAGTGCGTCGGCCGGGGATCGAACCCCGGACCATGTGCGTGGTCGGCGAGCGTCCTAACCGCTATGCCACCGACGCACAACGGTGCACTTTAGTTTGATGATATTATATGGTTGGAAGCAATCGGCAGGAAGCCTTGGATCTAGGTTTCGTGCTAGTTGGCACTCACCAGTCAGCAGTGGGGCTGCAGTCAGAGACGTTACCACTGAGGTCAATCGCGAGCCCGAATACCACAGTGGTAACGTCTCTGACTGTAGCCCTACTGGTTAACGCGAGATCGAATCTCAGAAGAAACATGAGTTCCTTCAGGGTCGCAGATACGCCTTGCTGACTGGTGAGTGCCAACTAGCACGAAACCTAGATCCAAGGGTTCCTGCCGACTGCCTCCAACCATACAATATCATCGAAACATTTCCATATTTCCTAATGAATGAAAATGCGAAAACGATACTGCTTTTAACGACGTTCCGCTTTTCAAAATACCGCTAATAATCCCCGTCAAAGTAGTAATATTTAACCAGAATTCATAAAATCTCAGCTTGTATAAAGTAATTTATTCATAGTTCTTCTTCATGAGGTAATTTTTATATTGATTTCTCGTGGAGTAAGAAAAAAACTGTTGAAAAATCGTGAGCTATAGGTCTGTACGCCTTAATGGATTCAGGTCACAGAATTGATTTTGATAATGCTGCGTCGATGGCACAGCAGTTAGGATGCTCGCCGACAGTGCACATAGTCTGGAGTACGATCGCCGGCAGACGCACACCTGATATCCACAGACGGCCTGCTAAATTTAGGCTACCGATGTCATATACTGAAAATTCCATACCTGTACCAAAATACTGTGTGGAATCAAGCTTTAATAAAATGTAAAATAAAAAATAGGATCAAATCCAGAAAAAAACAGAATATTGAGCAAAGAATATCCTTCTCGATAGTTTCCTCTTCAGGTTCTACAATTATATGTATATGTTTGCATGCATAGAATATTCTAGGATGGTCGTCATGCTTTCGCTATGATGTTTTAGCTGTCTGGAATTTTGTTTTAAGGGGTAAGCATCTGCAGAGGCTAGGACACCATTTTGTGGCTCTTCCATTTCCTGTCGACACCCACAGACCCTGAGTCTTTAGTTCAGCTATACTAGTAGGATAAGTTATAAAGTCTTTCCACTGAATAACCTTCCTATTACATTTATTCTACTCAGATATAGTATTCATTAAAGGATCTAACTAAGTAACTGAGTCTTTTTGATTTGTATTTCATTATCCATGCTTACTAACTGACTGGGCAATTTGGCATATTACGTTTAGTAAGGCTGGTATAGTATAGCTAACCAATGGCACAAACTCTGCCTTAAGTGTTTATCAAATTCAAAAAGCTGTGCATGGTTTGCTACCTTTATCCACTTGACAGTATAAAAATTCATGGAAAATTCCTATTACGGCACATAGAAAATGCAGAGAAGAGACTCCTTTCAACAGAGTTTATTTTCAAGAATTGGTTTTTAGGGATTTAGTTCGATTTGTTTGAGGGCTTCGTCATAAGCTGACATCAGTTAGAGAACCATTGGAAAACCAAGTGGAAGTGGTCGATAGCTGTTTCGTCCTAGTTTGGGACTCCTCGTCCATACGCACTCACCGCCGAAGTTCAAACTCGAGACCTTATGGCTACAAGGCGAGCTCGTAGACCATTAAGCCACTGGCTCCTGATCCAATGACCAGCGCAAGAATTCTAACTTCTACCAATTCATGGCATAGTGCGACTAATTCGCAATGTCTTCTTCGATGAGTCAGAGGTGAGGCAGTATCTCATCGAAGAAGACTGCAAATTAGTCGCACTATGCCATGAATTGGTAGAAGTTAGAATTCTTGCGCTGGTCATTGGATCAGGAGCTAGTGGCTTAATGGTCTACGAGCTCGCTGTCGAGCACTTCCAGTTGGTTTTCCAATGGTTCTCTAACTGATGTCACCTCATGATGAAATCCTCCAACCAACGAATTTATTATCAAGCTGTGCAATCGTATATATATACATATATGTTTTTTAGGAAATTAATGCCAGTGAGGGAATTGAATCATAGGTGTGAATACAAAATAATAATAATAATATGAAATACAATTCAAATGTTTGTGATTATAGTCGTAGTTAAATGTGAAGTGGAAAAACAATTAATGTCATATATAGTACAATTCACAAGAGTTATAGAAGCAACAAAAGAGGTGGAAGTAGAGCTATGAGAAGCGTGATCATTGAACATCTGGTCGACACTGATCACCCTATCTCTACAGCCTCCGCTTTTGAAGGCATCTACAAGGCGAAAAGTAATTTACCCAAATCACTATGTATCCGACTCATCTGTTGCATTGCTGAAGCTTTGGCCATCGAAACAGAAAAGCCAGATCTCTGTATACAGAAAAAGTTCTTGGAATCCCCCCCCAACATTCATGGTCTTAATCTCTCTATGCTAAAGTATGGTAATCCCTAATCATATTTTGTCTCTACTTATTCGTATACTCTTCCTTTATTACGTCAATTGTTACTACTATTACTATTCTCACTTCGAATTGTCCCCGGTATTATTTCACTTGTTCCACTTGTCATTCTAAATCAATTTTGTTTTGCAACGTTAAATTCTTTGTTATCGAATTCCACACAATATTACGTAACATTTTCATTTCTATTCTATTTGCCTACTAATCCTTTAATTGCACACCTCCTTCCAGTTCTATTATTATTGTTTCCTTAAATTCCAAGAACATAGGGCTTCACCGTGCGCTCCATTGCTTCGTTCCGCAGAGTTTCACGGCTCCAAGTCTGCCCACACGTTTTCATCTCCTCTTCACATACCTCCTCCAAGTCACCCACCCTCCACTACGACCAACTCGCCGCATCTCGGTTCCACTCGACAATGGCTTGTCTAGGATGTCACTTGATGGTTTCTCAGAGTATGCAGCAATCCATCTCCATTTCTTCCTGCCTATTTTTTTCACAATGGTTCCTGTGTTGGTTCGCTCATTGCCAGAGATCTCTGTTCTGATCTTTCTGGCCGCCATCTGATCTTGAGGGTATTGAGCGAAGACAACTGTTAATGAAGGTCTGTAGTTTGTTGAGTTGCTCTTATGACACGCAGTGCAAGTCTCTGATCCGTATAGTAGCACCAAGTTCTGTACATCCTATGAATTATTCTATATATGACAATAATTGTTCTGCCACTTGACATTTCACTGAGATTATAGTCATAAGCACTTTAATTGCATTTCATAATACTATTATTACTTTGAGTATTCACACCTATCATCCAATTCCCTCACAGGATATAATTACTTAAAAACTGCCATATATATATATATATACTATTGTACAGCTTGATAATAAATTCGGTGTTGAAAAGAGTCTCTTCACTGAAGCACTTGTTTTGATTTTCTAAATATAAAAATTAATTCATGCGGAAGAACTATGAACAAACTACTATAGAGAAGCTGAAATTTTGTAAATTCTGGTTTAATAGTGAGTGTAACTTTAATGAGGGTGTTTGTGATGTTAAATAGCAAAACGTCAGTAAGCAGCAATTTGGATTTGTTTTCTCATTCCCTGGGGAAACACAAAATCCGTAATGGTAATGCCATTTAAGTAATCACTGAATGTTACAATAAGAAATTAGTTAAGCAAAACTATTTGGAATAATTTTTAAGTGGTTTCATGAGTGAAACGCTGAAAACTTTTACTAGGAAGAAAAACAGTAAGTTTTTCCTGACTTTTTCCCCAAACGATTGTCTACATCATGGAATGAGTTTCTCTTCATGAAATATGAATGAACTTGTCAAAGAAAAGTCATGACAGATGTTAGTCTTAATGTTTGCCAACTGTGGCTAGACTACAACGAAAATAAACAGATCAACTGACTAGCTTTCAAGTAGTTCGATTTCCTTCTTCAAAGTGAAAAGAAACCTGACTTATTATTTTGTACATATACATGTGAAAATTAGGAAGGGCTGTCTTGCGCATAAGTGAACAGTATTTGTCATTCCAAAACACATTTTGAAACATAAATGGGATCTGATTAACTGACATGTATGTGTACATTTCTGGTCCACTGAGGGAGAGGGCTCTCGAGTGGATGATCCTATATGCCGGTCTCGTCTCGCAAGAGGCAGGGATGGGTGTGTTTGGTTCTCCTGAAAACCAATACCCAGTCAGTGGGTGTATCACTGTGTGAAAATGCGTTGGTGGTACAGCGGTTAGAATGCTCGCCGACCATACACATAGTCCGGAGTTCGATCCCCGGCCACCGACGCACTCCTTTACCGCGCTAAGCCAGTAATAAAAAGTTGGTAAAGAGGGAAGGTTGGGCATCAGGTTACCAACCCCATCCTGTAAAAATAATCACCACTGCTACAGAAACTTCAAGCCTCTGGCTTGGAGCCCTATGTTCCACTGGGAACGTGAAGGACTAAAAATAAATTTTTACCTTTCATTTATATCAGTGAATACCAGATCGAAATGACAACCAGAGTTTTATTAAACATATGTCAGAGTGTGTATATTTTGAAGGGTTGAGAGGCGGAGGGGGTTAACAGAATCTCCTTTTTTCTCTCTACGTCTCCTTGTATTCATTCCTCACTTTGAAAATTAAGTAGTATTTAAAAACTAACAAATTTTAAGCCTCACAGGAGCATCAATAATCAATCCATCAACCTGAAACGTTGCAGTACTTTACACATTGTAGAGAAATAGTATCCTGCTTAATAGTTGGGTCACTGAAACCAATTTGGTGCCCTACGTAGTTCAGTTACAAAATCTGGCCAACCATGCCGATGGTATGGGCTTGATTCCTGGCCGAAGTACTCCTAAAATTACCCCTAGTTTGCGAGTCGACATTAAGCCCAGAGAGGAGGGAAGTTTGAGCGGCAGGGTAGTCATCTTAGAAGAGAAACAATATCACCGCTACTGAGACTTCAAAGCTTAGGTTTGAGGTCTCATGTTTCACTAGAGACGTAAATCAATATAAAATAGCCCGGTTGGTAGGATGATTTTGCGAGTTTGTGATTGGAATCTCATTGTAACTTCTAATTTTCACTTCAGTAATCGTCTCCTAACACACAACTACCTTACTAAGTCTCAACATCAACTGTTGATTCATTTATAGAGGGAAGCATGGATTTTTCTCAGCTCAGAACATAGTAAAAAGAAGCTATCACATGCATGTTTCAAAGTTATACAAGAAGTTGCAAAATGAACAAGATTAGAATTCATTGTCATCTTCGTTGAAAGTTTAGAGTCAAAAGCGAGTCACTTAAAAAAGCAAAAGGGAGCTAAGTAATTGTGTAAGAGTTGTCCTAACTTACTTAACCGATACCTGAGAGAAGATGGGATTTGTAATGGACAATCCCTACTAGTGTCTGATTTATAAACTCCACTACGAAATATATTTTCCTAACCTTTTACTTTCTTGTGGAAAATAGTGTTGTGCTACTTTTGGCCTTCATATTGCGTTTCTTCGTGGTCTTTTCACATCTCTTATGTGTCTCCATAACGCTGTCTCATTTGCTTTTTCTGGGATCAAATCTATCTCGCTGCTATTTGATTTTTTTATGCGATGAACCTCTCTTCATATATATATACTACTGACAAAACTTACCAGTAGCATAAGCCACAATAAGGCTTCAAATTATTTTTCAAGTTTCATTAACGTTGGTGCTTTTTTCAACGTGATGGGATGGTTGACTTTATGCTCAGTATTCCCTATTTCCTGAGCTCACTATAGACTAGTAAACTGGGTGAGGTTCAAGGAGGGCGTCGTGAGGGAATCGAACAAGAATGAGAAATTATTTAGGGGAAAATTTTTACCTTGATTTTTGAAGGTCTTATGAGTATCATACTGACTGTTTTCCTCATACACTGTGTAGATCATAGAATCGCTTTCTCTTCATCTAATATGAATGAAATTGTCATAGAAAAGTCATGACAGATGTTAGTCTGAAAGTTTGCCAACTGTAGCTGAACTACAACGAAAATAAACAGATCAACTGACTAGCGTTCAAGTAGTTCGGATTCCTTCTTCAAAGGCAAAATAAATCTGACTTATTTTTTTTTTCATATACACGTGGAATTTAGGGAGGGCTGCCTTGCGCATAAGTGAAACGTATCTGTCATTCTATAACACATTTTGAAATATAAATGGGATCTATTTAACTGACATGTATGTACACCTTTCAATTATGACAGTAAATACGAGAACATAATGACAACTGGATACTTATTAAGTATACACTGACGTTGATTTGCTTTTGGGGGCTGTGCATGTATTTATCCCACATTTTCAAATTTAGGTGAAAGCCAAAACTTCAAAATTTTTTAACAACACCAGAAGTGTTTCTAATTTTTCATTCTAAGACGTGTCCGTATTTTGGAACACACAAATCAACAAAGAGATCTCACTTCTAAGCTTCAGTCCTGTACAGATGTTTAGGAATTCATAGATATATACAGTGTTAACTGACAGCACATTTTAGAGGTTAATGCCAGTTAGCAACAGAATAAATTAAAGTTTATTAGAAACAACAATGTTTCAAGATTGATCACGGATTGATACCAGTTAGAGAACCATTGGAAAACCGGCTGGGAGTAGTGGACAGCTGTTTCCTCGTAGTTTAGGACTCTTCAGTAGTACGCAGCTACCGGGGTTCGAACCTGGGGCCTTCGGGTTACAAGGTTACAGAAGACCCCAGGTTCGAATCCCAGTGGGTGCGCACTATTGAAGAGTGCCAAACTATGAGAAAACAGCTGTCCACTACTCCCAGCCGATTTTCCTATATTTCTCTAACGTACATAAGGTCATGTTGAAATCCTCGAACAACAGAAGTGTTTGTAGTTCTTCATTCTAAGAAATTTCAGTATTTAAGGACACATATGTCGGTAAAGAGATCTTTTCTCCCTTTATTTCAAAGCTGTACAACTACATAGCCATTCATATATATATAAATATATATATATATATAGTGTCAACTGACAACAAATGTCAGAGGTTACAGTTAGTTAGTGACAATAATGTTTCAAGTGTGATCACGGATCGATGCCAGTGAGAGATCCATTTAAAATCGGCTGGGAGTACTGGGCAACTGTTTTGTCCTGGTTTGGGACTCATAGATACTACACACTCTCCTCCAGAATTCAAACTCAGAACCTTCTGGTTACAAGGCGAGCTCGTAGACCATTCAATTACTGGAACCTGACTCAATTTCTCATAAACTCTAACCTCTAGCAGTTTGTGATTTTAGCACGACTGTCATCAGTCAGTGGCATTGGTAGCGAGTATCTGTCTTCACTCCTATCCGGGTAGACCACACTGCAGGTTATGAATTCGCACCAGAGCTCCAGTCAACTTCATTTTTTGGTCAGTCACTGGCGAGCATTAGAATTATTTTAAAGAATTTATTTTGTAAGGACTTGATCTGTTTTAAGTTTAACCACTAACTGATCTCAGTCAGATAACCATGAAGACACCAGGGAGTACTGGACAGCTGTTTCGTCCTGGTTTGGCATACATATTTGAGAGGACTGACAACGAATTAATTAAGTGATTAATAGTCATTTAGAAATAATTAGTAGGAAAGCAGAGAAAAAGGAATTAAAAATCAGTTATAGAAGTAAAAAATAAAAGGAATTTACAGAATTTACCATGCAACAATTCAGAAAATAAAATTGACACCAAGAGACTGCATAAAAGGATTCAGAACACATGGTTCGTGTTTTTCCCTATGGATTGCTGGAACTGCGGTTACATGAAGGTGTAAGCGGAATCTTTTTAAGAGACTCTATAGTACTCTGAATGAAGTCTCTTCTGGTGGTGTGTAACCAGAAGTAATAATGTATTCCAGAAGTGCACTGTTCACCATTCTGCATTCACCTACTGATAACCGTGCTGGTAGGTGTTCACTGGGGTGTCTAGACAATGTTCTAACGGCACCGCATATGTACTTAATAGCAGAAAGGGAATTGGTAGATTCACACTGAAGCTACCAACAGGTGGATATTATTTTTGACACTTGGGTGAACGACAGCATGTGCAAAGACGGTTTGGCGTAGTGATACAACTATGAACATTCTTTGAAATACTCTAAACACACGGCTTCGAATGACTTCACCAATTGTATCGCCCTTGAATTTTATATTTAAGATTAGTTATTTCTTTAGTACATGCAGGTTTCGTCGAGTGTCAGTCTTTCTCTTTAGATGCTTGTCAATAAAAGAGGTTGAATATGCACATTTCATTAGACTATTTCTGAAGGATTGGGATTCCTTACTCAGTGTATCTTCACTATATATGTAGTAGACTCTCGTTGGAAGAGAGGTGTTGAAACATCGTCTTCTGGTAATGGGACTGTCAGTTGTTCACTCCATTATGGATTATGAGATATTGTTCTTCCGTCCGGTCATCTTGAAAGCTCGACATACAAGAAGGATTATTTACCTTCTGATTGTGCTCGTATGCCTGATTCTACTAATCGATTAGAGTTATTAAAGATTCTCAGGATTTTGCTGAGCCCACTGTATTTTATTGTTAGTGACTAAGATATCACCCATGTACCGCTTGTGGACACTAAGTTGACGGATGGCTGATTGGGTGTTATTAGTGTCAAGGTACGAAGTGAAGCAACCGGCAAGTATTTTCAGTACCATAGAGTTTCCCACTTATACTGTTCTCAGTTTTCATTGATGATATTATCTCTTTTATCAATAAATATGACTCTAAAAGTTTCGTTTCACGAACTGTTTATTTCAATACAGTTTTGCTATCTCTTCTTTAATACATGCTACTTTATACTTTGATTGGACACTAGTAGCTGGTGTGATTTGTCTAGTCCTTTCTTTGGTGCAGACTGAATTCTATCAGTTAGATCTGCAATGTGGCCACCATTCTATGTAGTTCACCACCATGGCGCACATTGATTTGATGATAGCTCAGTGGTAACTTCTCTCACTACAGCATCGGATGATGCGGATTCGAATCTCAGGAAGGATATGAGTTCCTTCAAGGTTGCGGGTATGCCTTGCTGACTGACTGGTGAGTGCCAACTAGCACGAAACCTAGGTGAGGCAAGGCTTCCTGGTGATTGCTTCCAACCATCTTATATCATGCTGTCTTGTACTAACCACTCACCTGACACCTTCTAATTCATTGAACTCACCCTTCAGTTTTTCTTCGTCACGCCGTATGAATCTGTTATGACTAATCACCACCATTATCGTCCGGCATTTCACATTACATTGTGATTAAATTCAGCCTGACATGGTTTTCACAAAAATACTACTATTTATTTTGTCACGCACAATAGCAAATCTGTTATTCTACGTAAAAAATTGCATCCGCCGCATAACTGGCTATTACTGTGTTATGATAAGAAATATTATAACTTAAGATTGTAAGGCCCCGAAGAGGATAATTTATTATAATGAATATTCTTTGTTTAAACTGAATGACTCTTAATTCATACGATTTTGGGAATATTTCACACGATTAAATCTCATATTAATTCGTTCATAACGAAAAACAAAATTCTTCCAGTTAGAAAAATAGCGACACGAAGTTGGTATGTGTTTCAAGTTTTACAAATTGCATAATGGAGACAAATTGTGTTCATCACCAACCTGGTCAGAAGCTAAGAGGAAAGGTAAATAATATTGAAATCGCTATCAGAGTTTAGTAATTCTAATCATTTCCTAACTGGTCCGGTCTTACTCCTACCAATACTCGGGTGAAGATAGATTTAGCGAGCATCAGTCTTTTTGAAGTAATAATCAGCCTATATCTATCAACTAGCAGACTGCTTTAATCATTAAGCTGCCTAAATTTTCTATCCGCAATCGGCGATTGTCTACTCGCATGATGGAGCACTTGCCAAAATGGTTGAAAACAGCTGAGTGCAAAGTGCCAAAATCCTCAAGAACAAAACATCTTGTGGATTACGGACATGATATCGACGAGGTCAAGTCATTCACTGTTGTCAGCAGACAAAGAAACAAGAAGATGCTTGCAATTACAGAGGCTTGTGCAATTCGAGTTTATAAACCAGGTCTCTGTGTACAAAAGGAGATGGTCGTGACTCTGAATCTACCATGGTAATACTTTTTACTTATTATTCTAAATATTATTATTATTCTCATTATTATTATTATTCTTGATTCATTTAAAACTATCCTTTATCAGTAGCATTGTCTTAACTCACTTCAACACTATTATTATTATTATAACTATTACTATTGATATTACTCTGTTTGAAATTCCTGATATATTCTTTAATGAATAATTGTTTATCTAAGTGACGTAATTGAAGTGTGATGCAATTTATCTTAATTTTGATCTCTCATACTCTCTATCCCCTTATCTATTTGAATATGACCTGGAAAACATTCGCACCTATCTTTCTGCATGACTAATTCAATGTAGATTGTTTACTTATACTATAAAACTCAAGTGTCAAAGTCGTGTGATTACAATTGATATATTATTATATTATTATTATTTCCTTTAGTTCCTAGAGGAACATAGGGCTTCAGCCATGCGTCTCCATTGCGTTCGGTTCTCTGCTAAAGTTTTCACCTGGCTCCAAGTCTGCCCATACGCTTTCAATTCTTCTTCACATGATCTCCTCCAGGTCACCCTTGGACGACCAACTCGTCGCTTCCCTTTCGGGTTCCACTCGAGGGCTTGTCTAGTGATGTCACTTGATTGTTTCCTCAGAGTGTGGCCAATCCATCTCCATTTCTTTCTGCCTATTGGTTTCACAATCGGTTCCTGGTTGGTTCGCTCCCAGAGATCTTTGTTGCTGATCCTTTCCGGCCATCTGATCTTGAGTATTGAGCGAAGACATCTGTTAATGAAGGTCTGTAGCTTGTTTGAGGTGCTCATTGTGACACGCCAAGTCTCTGATCCGTATAGTAGTACTGACTTCACATTGGAGTTGAAAATCCCGATTTTATTTTTGACGCTGAATGCTGTTGACCTCCACACAGACTTGAGAGTAATGAAAGCTTGCCTTGCTTTCCCGATCCTTGCTTTGATATACTCGTCAGTTCCGCCTGTAGTTGAAACAATGCTTCCCAAGTAGGTAAAGGAGGTAGTTTCTTTCAGGTTCCATCCATTTATGCTGATTGCTGTCTGTTGTTGTTGTTGGTGTTGGCCAGGGATCTTCATCACCTCCGTTTTCTCTATGTTCACCTGGAGTCCTATCTTTGATGCTTCTTCTGCCAACTTGTTACTTTTCACTTGCATATCTTCCAGTTTGTGGGAAATCAGACATATATCATCGGCGAAGTCCAGATCCTCCAAGTTCTTTGTGTGAGTCCATTTTATGCCTGTTTCCTCATTGCCCGCCGCTGTTTATCGCATTATCCAATCTACCGCAATCAGGAAAGTCATTGGCGATATTAGGCAACCCTGTCTTACTCCTGTCTTCACTTCGAAGGATTCCGTGAGCTTCCCGTTGTGGATTACTTGGCATGCAGCGTTGTCATACAACTGTTGGATGAGATGTATAATTGTCGGTGGCACCCCGTAGTAGCGAAGTAGTTGCCAAATCACCTCTCGATCGACGCTGTCGAAGGCCTTTTCAAAGTCGATGAAGTTGAGATAGAGAGGTGACTGCCATTCCAAACTTTGTTCAATGATGATCCGTAGTGTGGCGATTTGATCAATACATGACTTGTTTCTCCTGAATCCAGCTTGTTCCAGTCGAAGTTTTTCATCCAGGGCTTGTTTGATCCTTTCCAGGATGATGCGGCTTAGTATTTTGCTTGGGATGGACAGGAGCATAATTCCGCGCCAGTTCTTGCATTGACTTAAGTCTCCTTTCTTTGGTAGTTTGAATAGGTATCCTCTCTTCCAATCCTCGGGTACTTTGCCTTCTTTCCACACCTTCTCCAGTAGTGGCGTCACCAAGTCTGCTGTTGTCTCTGGGTCCACTTTCAATGCTTCTGCTGGGATTCCATCTGGTCCTGCTGCTTTTCCAGCTTTCAGCATCTTGATTGCCTTAAGGACTTCTGTTTTCGTCGGGGGGTAATTCTGCTTCCGTTGTTGGTATTGTTGGGCGCGTTGTAGGTGGCGGTCGGTTTAGTAGTCTTTTGAAGTGTTCAGCCCACTGTTTCCTTTGCTCCACTTCTTTGGTGATTGACTTTCCATTTTCATCCTTCACTGGCTTAATTTGTGACGAGTTTCTGCCTGAGAGGTACCTAGTAGTTTGGTAGAGTGTTGCGAGGTCTCCTTTGCCTGCTGCTTGTTCTGCTTCATTGGCCATGGCTTCATAATATTTTCTTTTGTCTTCTCTGGCACTCTTCTTTACTCTTTTGTTCAGTGTCTTGTAGCTTGCATTCAAATCCTGTTTTTGTTGCTCATCGGTGCACTGGAGAATCTTTTGTTTCACCATCCCTCTCTCTTCTTTTGGTCTCCAAGTGTCCGTAGTGAGCCACTGTTTGGCCTGTTCCTTCTTTCTGCCTAGAACTTCCATGCAGGTTTGACTCCACACTGTTTTAAAGTTGTCCTAGTGCTTTCCGACGCTGACCTCTTCGCTAATGTTGATTTGTGTCTCAGCTTTGTCCTTTATACTTGCAGTAAAGATATCCTTTGTATCCTGGTCCTTTAGTTTTTGAGTGTTGAACTTGGCTTGTGGTCTATCTGCAGCTCCTGATTCTCTGAAAGCTTTTAATTTGAGTTGGATTGTTCCTTGTACGAGGTAGTGGTCTGAGCCAACGTCTGCTCCTCTTCTTGCTCTTGTGTCCAGTAGGCTGCGTCTCCACTTCCTCGATATTGTTATAAAGTCAATTTGGTTTTTGGTTCGCCCGTCTGGTGACACTCGAGGTTTTCGTTGTTTGTGGGTGCATAGCATTGTATAATTGACACTTTTCTTCCTTTGGAGTTGAATCTGGCGCTCATTATTCTGGGTGAGATCGCCTCCCACTGTATCAGAGCCTTGGTTGCCGTTGGTGACATCATGATAGCCATGCCCTCGGTGTGTGTGTGGTTGTCTTCTGGGTGACCGGAGTAAATCACTGACTCACCTGTTGACAATTTGGTGAGTCCGTTTCCGTTCCATCTGCTTTCGCAGATCCCCAATACTTGTATTCCGTATGTCCTCATTTCGCTTGCGATCTGGGCAGCTTTGCTAGTCTCGTACATGGTGCGGACATTCCATGTCCCCACACAGACTTTTTCTTTTGACGCAAGGAGATTGTTCACGCTGAAGTTTCTGTAGCAGGTTTGTTTACAGGGTGGGGTTGCTGGCCTCACGCCTGAGTTTAGTCTTTGGGTACCTGAAATAGAAGAAGGGTTAGTGGTGCGTGACCGCAGAGCCCAGGGGACATCTGCTTGAGGCCGGTCACACACGGCCTGGTGTGTCTCAGTAGTGTACTTATCACTTCTGCCCTGTGACACGGCAGCAGAGAGCGCGGTCGTTGTTAATCAGGGCCACGGCCAATCCGGCATGATATTTTTTGAATTCGTTTGGTTCATGGGTTTGGATTGATGAATGATGGCGACTAAGTCCAGCCCCCACTGATACCGTCGCCAATGTATCAGTAGGTTGTGAGGTTTGACAAATTTGGTTGATACCCGTTGCTACTATCAACGGAGCTACGCTAGGAACGGTGTGACGACCCAAGTTACCTCCTACTGATACCGTCGCCACAGTCATATCAGTAGAAGTCCGGTTAAGCTGCCGGTCAGCGTCGGTTTCCTTATCAGCTCCTCACTGCCAATAACGTGGATGAAATGAAAGAGCATGTTCACCCTAAGAAACGCTAAAATAGGAGGATAAATCCCGAAATTAAAGAAGCCATAGCTCCGCAACCGTAAGTCCTATAGGGACGAGACAGGTACCAATCGGTTTGTCTCGTCGAGAGGAATCCAATGGTATATAAAAGCTATTCCTAAGAAAAATACAAGGATTTTCCTGCCTAGCAGTCTCTGCCCCCCTGCTGCCCTATGGTTGGTAATGCCCCCTAGCTACATACACAACGGCATACAACCTGAAGTCGCGGAGCTAAAAATGTCAAGAGAACAGCCAGCGGCATGAACTCTAGGCCTAGAAACAGGTTTCCCCTGTAGCCTTTGAAAAAATTTCCTATTCGGCTGAGGAGAAGCTATAAGGTGTGGTACCGATACCGATGGGTAGATTTCGTCGAGAGCTATCCATTGATATATAGCTTCCCTAAGTCCTAGCCTCCCTGGAAAAATTTTGGCAGCATAACCCCTGAGGGCGCAAGCCCAGATATCAAAGATCCTGGGGAAGGCTGAGGAGAGGCTACAAGGGTCGAAACCAATGTCAGAGGATAGATCTCGTCGAGAGCTATCGATTGATATATAGCTTTCCTATGCCAGAGCATCCCTGAACAAGCTATGACCGTATGGTCCCTAAATGCCCCAACATAGTAAACATGAAGCTAAAACCTAGCCTAAACATGAAAACTACTAATAAAATACTATAAAAATAAAATAAACTTACACAATAAACTTCCCACAATTGATATGATTATGAACAATAAATTTTGTTTGAAACGTCATCCAGTAAATAATACTGTTTCACTGTGTGATATGTCTAATAAAAAAACTAATATGGAATTACTTACTACCACAGTGCCCAAGTTTTACACATATATTAATGTTTACTTATCAGTCTTATATATTCCAATGTAATTCCAAAAGTATATATATCCGTGTATGTAGAGTATTCAGCTGACGAGTTCTACCGAATTGATGAATTCATTAAATCCTGCTTTATTAACTTCAATTGCTTGTTTTAAACATAATGTGCTTACCCTATTTCCTCTTGTTTCGTATACTGACATGCCAAAATGAAACTGAATACCAACAGACTCCTTCAAGGACTAAAACCCGAAATTGGCAATTACCTATGGTTTATACTCAGAACCAAAATTTTATGTACCTTCAAGATTCCACGGTCAACCAAAGAAAGACAAACCCACGTGCCATTAAGACCAGTAGTGCATTTTACAAATTCATCGACATACATCTCTAAATACTACAACAACCACAGAAGGACACTCAAAGTGTTATAAAAGATTCAAATGATTTCAAAACCAAAATGGAACACCAAGAAATTGATAAAGAAGATATTATGGTAAGCTGTGATATTAACTCTTTATATACTAGTATCCCTATTACCGAAAGTCCTGATATCATTTCCAGTTTACTAGAATCAGATACAGCCCTATCACTGAAGTCTGCACTAGACACCAGTGAAATAATTAAAAGCTGAAAATTCTGTCTGGAAAGTAATTACTTTACATTTGAAGCGAATTTATATAGACAGACAAAGCGTGTTGCTATGGGTTCACCAGTTTCCCCAATAGTCGATGACTTTTTCATGAATACATTCGAAGATAGCATCTTTTCAAATATACTCACTCCTCAGATATGGTTAAGAAATGCAGATGATACTTTTGTAATGCTGAAACGAGATCTACACAATTCATTCCTGGAGAAACTAAACAATCTATCTCGCAGCATCCAGTTTACTTCGAAAGCAGAATCAGACATTGGTGAACTACCATTCCTAGACTCCCTAGCTGGTTAAGAGGAGGGGAAACGGACATTTTAGTATATCCATATTCCGGCAGAAAACCCACTCCAACGAATATTTAGACTTCGGATCATCACACCCCTTCAGCGCAAAGGTATCAGTTGTTTCAAGTCTTCTCAGACGAGCACACTCTCTGATAACGGATGAGGAAAAAAGAAGAAATATCAAACATTACTGAGACTCTCAGGCAAAATAACTACCGAAAGAACCTCATCAACAAAATTAACACAGACATTAAGTATGGCCGTAAACGTATTCCGAAAACATGAGCCTCAACAGTTGTCATTCCATATAGAGCGGAGACATCAGACGATATCAGAAGAGTACTCAATAGTCACGACATTAGGGATTTCTTCAAAACATCAGACACACTGCGAAACAGCTTTGTCCATAACAAAGACCAAATCCCTAAAGATTGTCCATCTAATTGTGGCTATAAAATAAAATGCTTGGAATGTGATGCGAGATACATCGGACAAATATCTCGAGAAATCAAAATCAGAAGAAATGAACACCGTAGAGTCACCCTTGTTCAACCATCAAGAAATCCAGTTGGTGAACTAGAAAAGCTTGAAAAATCATCAGCCATAGGTCTACGTGGCACGCTATCGAATCAGGTCACAAAATTGATTTTGACAATATTGAAATAATCCAGAAACCTTCCAGAAATCACTAAGAACCTTTGTTATCATCAGAAGCACTTCCTATCAAATGGAATCCAAGCTTTTGAATAGGAATGATTTTCAAAACAGAATTTAACCCGGTTACAAAACCTCTCTACCCCATGAAGCGTCAAAATCAACACGAGTGTGATAAGCAATTTCATTATGTAAACACATGCTGCTTTCATAAATGTATGCGCTTATCAAATCCAACAATCAACATATGGTTTATTTATCTTTACCAATGCACATTCACTTGACAAACTAAAAATTACCTCATGCTGATGAATGATGATTAAGTTTGTTATATATAAGCTGAGATTTTGAAAATTCTGGCTTAATAATGCCACTTTGATAAAGCTATTGGTGGGGTTATATGGTTAAACGTCAGTAAAAACAACAACAGTATCGTTTTGTTCTTCTTTCATTCATTGGGAAATACAAAAACATTGATGACAATGAATATCATTTACGCAATGCTGGTAAACGTGAATTTGGTCTGGACATATGCAAAAAAAATTACATTTCACTGAAAATCCTAAACAGGATGGCTGTGTGCTGTTGAAGACCTTTGTCCTACTCGGAACCTAAAGAGACAATAATAATAAAAATGACTAGAAGGTGACGAAAGAGTTACGGAAAAAGCGATTCTTTCTTTCGTATTCAGTATCGCCTACTGCTTTAATGTGGTAACAACCAGTGGTAATTCGACCATGAAAAGGAGTATGAAACGCAAAAGGCGCCAGAAGTGCTGTGTAAAAACACCAGTATATAGTTATTTTAGCGTTGCATGCTAATATTACGCTTAAATTACGGAAATTCGAAGGGACGTGTGGGGACGTCTGCTAGACGACTTGGATATTTTAGTATGTTGATGTCACATCTTGCAAATTCAGGTGATTCCCATCCCTAAACTCGTTAGCGTTTCAAACACTGTTTTGTCCTTAATCACTTCAGCCTTCACAAAACAGATATGAATTTTTATCTTCGCAGTTCTCATTCTTCCTTCCGATTTGTTGTAAGGGCAGCAGAATTTTCAAGATTTTTCTGGCTAGTGTTAAGTCGTTTGTGTTACCAATCTCTCCGTACATCGTGTTATAAGGTGACAGTCTTAAGCCCTTTAATAGCAGGGTTAAGGGGAAGACTGATAACCGAAGTTTCACTTATGGAATGGTTTTATACATGTCCCGGAAATTTCGGAAATTCCGCTATCTCAACGAGGAATTGAAAGGAATGAAGAGGACTTCAAAAACCAAATTTAGGAGTTAATAATACTTATATCTTTATTCTGAAAAATGCTTTTATACACAATACAGAATTTTCAGCAGTTTTCTTATTCTAAGGTATTTACCCCTCATACAGAAACTTTTTGAAGTAGTTCTTAGAGTTGAGTCCTTATGAGGACCTTACCATCGCTCACGCATCACTGTCGGCCTAATCGTAATGTACAGCTTCCCTAGTCGACCTGTTATAACCTTTTCTTTTTCAAGATAGGAGGACAGCACAGTTGGCTTGCTGGTTATCTGAGGGAAAACCTTTACTACTGTCACTACTCTACTCGCCAGCAGCACGGTTTCAGCCTCAGGGCACCAACATACTGTGAGCGGCTTCCATTGTGATGGTAACTGCCTTTACTCTAACCGAATGGCTTTTTTCGAATGGTGGTACCAGCGGGAATATATGTCATAGTCACTGTAGCTCGTTGATTCATCGAGGTATACAAGTGTGATCATCACGAAAGGGTAGCAGCTATCGGTGGGGCTGCGAAAATCTGTCATTCACGAACGTAGTTCTGTCCTGAAACAAGGTTGTAATACCAGAAGCGGCACTGTTTGGGACTCTTGTCTATGTTGGTTTGTTATCGAAAACGTCATTTTGGTTGGAACTAAGTTGTAGTTAATCTCGGGAGTGGACCTATTGTATCAAGCAATGAAAGCAAGTAAGCTGGTAAGTCTACAATTTTTTATCCACAAAGGTGTCTCAGACATGTGTTATTCATCCCAGGCAACACTTTTCCACGACACAGGCTAAGATAACATTAATCTCAAAACACTGAACCGAAATGAACGCAGACATGAAACTAATCCACTAAATCGGTGACTACTGGTCTTAGCCCTTTTCATTAAACGTAGACTGGCTGACTGGGCTCATTTTGAACGTCAATGATCACAGCTTAGAGACAATAAATGCCATGACTTGAAATCCTTCAAAACAGCATGATTGTATTTATTGGAGCACGTTCAAAATCATCAGGACAAATGGTTATTATATTCATAAAGTTAGAGCCGAAGATTCTTTATATTTTCAGTGATATTCACTTAATCGTATAACATCCATGCTTAACATTTCATAATTGCTCTGGTAAATTTATCCGGAAGTGTATACTGACAATTATAAGAATAAAAATAAGGATGACGTGAATGGTAAACATACATAGAAGGATGAAACTACCAAGAAGTGGAAATTAACAATATCAGTAGTGCATCAATCATAGAGTAAATCTGCATGATAAAGTATCATGGTGCTATGCAGGATTATTTGATTTACAGCTTGATTCCACACCGTATTTTCAGTACAAGTATGGAATTTTCAGCATGGATATCGGTTGCCCAAATTCAGGCATACCGTAGATATCGGGTGTGCGCCGGCAGGGGATCGAACTCCGGACCATGTGCATGGTCGGCGAGAGTCCTAACCACTGTGCCACCGACGCACAAGATGACGTTTTGAGCACAATGTATTACCTACGATCATCCAGCAAATAACACTATTTCACTGTATGAAATATTAGAAGAAGACATAAAGGCGAACAATATTGTTATTCTCAATTAGTTCTTCTTCAGGCTTTACTCTTTCATTACTTTCAAGTCTGTGTGGAGGTCAACAGCATTCAGCGTCAAAAATAAAATCGGGATTTTCAACTCCAATGTGAAGTCAGTACTACTATACGGATCAGAGACTTGGCGTGTCACAATGAGCACCTCAAACAAGCTACAGACCTTCATTAACAGATGTCTTCGCTCAATACTCAAGATCAGATGGCCGGAAAGGATCAGCAACAAAGATCTCTGGGAGCGAACCAACCAGGAACCGATTGTGGAACAAATAGGCAGGAAGAAATGGAGATGGATTGGCCACACTCTGAGGAAACAGACTATCAAGTGACATCACTAGACAAGCCCTCGAGTGGAACCCGAAAGGGAAGCGACGAGTTGGTCGTCCAAGGGTGACCTGGAGGAGATCATGTGAAGAAGAATTGAAAGCGTATGGGCAGACTTGGAGCCAGGTGAAAACTTTAGCAGAGAACCGAACGCAATGGAGACGCATGGCTGAAGCCCTATGTTCCTCTAGGAAATAAAGAAAATAATAATAATATAATAATAAATCAGGCTTTACTCTAATTTACATAAATTTATACATAAAACAGAATTTAACCAATGACGGTGAGTTTGTGGATCAAATAATAATAATAATATTGTGGTAAATGTTTAGAACATCAGCAGTAAAGAAGATTATAATGATAACAAAATAATCGTAATAAGGTTTATGCATGTGGCGATACGAATAACGAAGTTAGTAATATGTGTGTTTATGTAGACAATTCTATAAATATATAATTAGGTCAAATCTTAAAAGTTACGTATTACTAAAGGTGAAGTGGACAGATAATCAGAGTTTAAATAAATATCATAAAAGTACGAAGTAAATGGACAATAAGAAAGGGTGGGAGGGTTTTAATTAGGCTGTACCTAGGACAGGCAAGGGAGAGGTAAAGATAGAATGAACTTCTTTTGTGTAGAAAGACTAAGAGTGTTCTCTCGAATTTATTGCTATAGCTTCGGCTGTGTGTGAAAGGCGGGTTGAAATTCCGTTCGAAAGGCTCGATGGAATGATATAGATAATTTCGAAGGCACTTCTTCTGTCCACTTGATGACCACTGTCAATTAAATGAGACAAAATAGAACTTCTTATAGATTTTATTTGGCCTTTCCCAATCGTGAACAAAGTTGTTAATGTATGCGTTTGTTGAGCTGTCTAGTTGTTTGCCCCATATAGTTTTCTCCATAAATGTGCACAAAAGTGTCACAGCTAGGTAGCTTGTCCTCCACTTGAGCAATAACAATTGGTCTGCTGAAAAATGACAAAAGAAGAGTGGCGTCAGTATAAGTCCGTTTTATTGACTTCGATAATCTTAGATGTAAGACTTTACTTGCCACATCCGCATTAAATTGCGATTTTATTTCACTGTATGATATAGGGAAGTTTTCTAGATTTCTCATCTTAATTTAGGCTCTATTAGTCTAGACTCCCCAAGTTGCCTTGCTCCACGAATTTAATTAACCTTGGCCTACTAGTTCAACGTATGTACTTGGCCTCAAAATCACTGCAAGGAGAAATTCTACTTCTCCTACAATAAATAGGAGAAATCCGATGAAATTAGATGGTTGGAGGCAATGGGCAGGAAACCTTTAACCTAGGTTGCCTACTAGTTAGCACTCACCAATCAGTCAGCAAGGCGTACCTGCAGCCTTGAAGGGGCTCATGCCACCCCCCAAGTGATTCCATCCCGCGACACCAGCCAGTGCTGCAGTCGAAGACGTAACCACTGAGCTATTCGGTTGGATCGCGATTGACCTCTTTCCTGTAGGACACTAGGTACCAGTGTCCAATTAAATAGGAAAAATGTTCAGAAACTATGAAATTCAAGTTTCAAAGCTTTGTAGGGCAACAACTGATACAAATGCGGATAAAAAATAAACTGTTTTTGAGACATCATTCACTAAATAATACTGTTTCATTGTGTATAATATATATCTACTAAACAAATGAACAAAGGATCACATCAGAACTGTTATGCTCAATGTTTTAATTAAAATTTATCACGATCCTGTATTGTAATCCATAATGTGTATATAAACATAAAAGCATGAATCAGGATAAACTTGAATTATTCGGTTGATTTCCCTTGGGCGATCAGGTTTTCGTGTGATTTTACAACTAACAATGTTCTCAAAAGTGAACAAGGTTAGGGGAGGGGGTAATTACGATGCACATAAAGGGAATCATAAATTTCACATTGATGTAAAAAATCTTCAAAGAATAAGATGAGGAAAAATTTTCAAGTGTTGGTTTATAGGGACGTTTGAACATTAACCGACATCACTTAGAGGACGCCTGGAAACCAGGGAGTAATGGACAGCTGTTACGTCGGGGTTTGTGACTCACCGGCAGTGCTCAGATATGACAGCACCGCTAATGATTTGATGTGGTCCTTCAGGTTATAAGGCAATAGTGGAATCATGGTTGAATACTGACGAAGAGTCCCTACCTAGGAAGAAACAGTTGGTAGGTACTCTTCGGTCTCCAGTGGTTCTCTAACTGATGACAGTTTATGATCAAATTATCATTGCTTCCTAGTTAATTATCTGCTTCTAAGCTCGACAAAAGAGGGAAAATTTGACGTGGGTCTAGTGTACCTAGTCCGAGAAACCAATCCATACGCTACAGATCGTCGGCTTTCGATTCGCGGTCGACTCAATCGAAAACCCTGCCTAATTTACTAGCTGTCAGTAAGCCCAAAAAAGATTGGGAGTTAGGCTAGCCACTTCATCCACTAAAAAAGGAACCAACGCTACAGATTCTTCCAATCATGACGCTTGTTATGACTTAGTGTTCAGTCAAAGATCAACATATTACGAAATTATTTTAGACGAATTCTCTTCAGGACTCTAAATACTCATGCGTTGTTCTAGTCACTCAGGAAACACACTTTACAACATCTTCTCTCATTTCACAATATTTTGTAATTTTATTTAGCTCAACACAACTGTCACACAAGTATTATTTGCTTTTCTTCAACCCTAAATCAATCTGTTATTCTGCATAAGAATATATCCTCCACAGAACTGCCTTTCAGGACTACACGTATACCTTTGACTTGGTATGACACATGTATATTGCAGTAGTCATATGCACGTGTGTTTGTGTTTCACATTGTTCTGATGCCTTCCGCGGCTGTATAATGTATCACTCCTGGTATTGCCTCAGGAAAAGTCTTATTCAGGGAACTAGAGATTTTCGTCTTTAGGAAAACTGCGGCTGTGTTTCAAATGACTGACTGCAGCTCTAAAGAGACGTCATGACCAGTACAATTCACCTAGTCAACTGTGAGGACAGATACTCGTTAAAGACAGTTTTTGATGATATCGACAATCAGCAAAAGTTCGAATTCATGGGCCATTGGATTCCATCCAACTGGCTTGAGTGGAGAAATGCTTGTCTGATAACCTGAAAATCGTAGATTTTACCTCTGGTGTTTATGTGTACATCTGAAAAGACCCAGAGTTGGATAAAACAGGTGAATTTGTTCGAAACAAGCACCAGGAACTGTGGTGGGTGCAACATATAAGTAGATTACAGTAGTATAAAGCAGTGTAGAATAAAGTCTTCGGGAAAAACAACGATAGTTTTTGTGATAGCATAAAAGCCAGTTAACAGGAAGAAACATGAGAGGCAACTGGAAGCTCTAAAATGCATCAGACAATGAAAAAACAGAATATTTCTAGTACATTTACTTTAAAATTGGTGAAATCAATACCAACTTTTCTGAATTTGCCTAATGTCTGTATTGTATTTCGTCTTAATTAACACTAGTTCTACCATCATTAGTCTGAGCTTTATTCATCATTACATACTGTATACAATCACTAATTGTAATTTGAATGTGATTTTTTATATTTAACAAAATGACGACAACCAATGAAAGTGTATCATTTTCCTGAGGTTGGGAGAATCGCCTACATTTTCTATTATGTCTCTGACGTAATTATCCCCTGGTGATCTTTGACTGAAGCAATTTTACAGATAAATACCAACTTCTCCTACACAGTGGGGAAAATTATTTTTCTAAATTAATGTCATTTAGTGCAACAAATAAACATACCTGGGTTCTAGTGGGAAGTCGTAGCCAGTAGGGTATAGCAGGTGTGGTGACAGGACAAATACTCACCAGAGATGTCATTGGGCTAGTGGTCACGCTATATACTGAATTGGCAGAAGTTGGAATTCATGAGCTGGTCATTGGATTGGGTCCGTGTGGTGGCGTAATTGTCATCGAGCTCTGCTTGTAACCAGAAGGCCCTGGGTTCGAACCCCGGCGACATTGGTTACGTACTGTAAAGCAGTCTCAAACTAGGACGAAACAACTGACTATCCAGTACCCTCAGGTTTTCTAATAGTTCTCTAACCGACATCAGCTCATGATAAAATCCTGTATCCAATCGAATCTCTGCATACCAAGAATTGACACAGACGACAGCAACGACAGAAAGTAGCCTGATCAGTCGCTAAAAATACTCACTAACTAACTAACTTGTTGTAGATTAAGTGAGTCGCACAAACTAAATTGATGACAGTTCATCTAGCTGGAAGATAGAGAATCGTTTAAAATAATCTCAATGCGTTTATTAAATCACAAACAGAAGATTTTATTGAACTACTCATCATATAAGGCTAGGGTTCTTCAGTCAAAGATGAACTTATCAGATCATTTACTCCAATGGAAGAAGGTATACTAATTGTAGCCGCAGAATGTTTTCTACACAGATACTAAGACAGATTGTAGCATGATTTTTCCAAAGTAGAAAGGGTGTTAGAAACTTTATTCTAAAACACTTGATCGCCTTACGGTGATCAGTTAGCTCCGACAATGATTTTAGGTTGAAACGTCTAATTTTTGCAAATCTGTAGGGTTTTCATAACTGCCTAACGCAGAAAGCACCGGGAGCAATGGCTGTTCATGGATTTAAGCTAGGCCTCTATGTACAGAAGAAGTGTTTTATGCCTTTATTTCTGCGTAAACGTCACTAGTTTTCTAGCCGGTCCCAAACCTGAGTAAAGAGGGAGGGTTAGGCGTGGGATTAGCAACCCTGCACCACAAAATCAATCAAACTGATACAGAAACTTCATCACATAATAAAAATTCTAAAAATGCAAAAAATATAAAAACCAAACCTATTCTTCCCTGGAAACGGAGAGGCGAAATGACAAAGCCGGTTGTTGAAAGCCTTCGGGAAGCCAGTCAGCCAGCCGATGTGTATTCTCTCGATGAAGTCGAGAATAAGGATGGGGATGTGGAATGTACATCTAATGTACGAGGCTAGAAAGGCTGTCCAGGTAGCCAACGAAATGTGAATATATGGCCTAGAAGTCCTGGGTGTCTGCAAGAGCAGATGGAATGGATGTGGATTGTCAAAATTGTCAACTGGAGAGTCAGTGATCTACTCCGGTCTGGTCACCCAGACGAAAACCACGAGCACACTGCGGGAGTGAGTGGCTATAATAATGTCACCAGTGGCAGTCAGAGCCCTAATACACTGGGAACCGATTTCATGCAGGATCACGACAGCAAGATTCAACTCAAGAGGAGGGAAGGAAGGTCACAATTATCTAATGCTACGCACAGTGCTAAAAACAACGCTGAACAAGACAAGGAGGAAGAGTTTTACAGACAACTACAAACAGTAATGGACAACATCCCAAATGGATACGTTAAAATCCTCATGAATGGCGATATGAATGCCAGCTGAACTTGGAGCAGATAATGCAGGAATAGAACTCATCACAGGTCGACAGGCTCTCGGATAAATGAATGAGAATTGGGAGTTATTTGCGAACTTCTCCTCTTTCATTGATATGGTGATCGGAGGCAGCATGTACAGGCACAAAGATAAACACTAGGCCAGCGATATGGATTTCGCCTAATGGACATACCACAAACCAGATGGATATCATATCAATGATGCTTAAGAAATTGGGGACGCAGCCTGCTAGACGCAAATCGGAGAAGTGAGGTGGATGTAGGATCAGACCATCATCTAGTTCAAGAACCTTCAAGGTGAAGCCGAAATCCATGAAAACAATTGTAAACAAGTCACTGTAATTCAAGTTTAACATTCAGAAACTGAAAGACAAAACTACAAGGGAGACCTTCGTTATAGATCAGATCAGAGCAAAGTCGGATACACTATGTGGCATCAGTGAGAAGATCTGCGCGAAAGAACATTGGAATTAACTGTATGAAGGTGATGTTCAAGGGAACGTGGACATTAGTCCTAGGAAGAAAGGAGAGACACGACAAAAAATGGCTCTCAACGGATCCGCGGAAGCTAATAGAAGAGAGGAGAGGAGGATGGTGGAAGAAAAAATGAGTCAATGCAAAGATGGACAACAGAACAGAAAGAGAAGCTGAGTTCAATGTACACTACATTGAATAAAGAAAAAAGTTAAGAAAGACAAAAGACATTTCTACGACACACTAGCTGGCAACTGGATCAGAACAGCAGACAGCAATCAAAAACACCTCATAAGATTATATCAAATAACTGGGTCTCTATCCGCAAAGAGATCAACGCAAATGATTAAACCAATAGAAGATGCTCAAGGGAACCTGATTACGAAGGAGAAGAAACAAATAAAACAATGGGCTGATTACTTCAAAAAACTCTTGAATCGACTATCACCTACTCGCAACTCGGCCAGAAATACCACCACTAACTGCATGCACAGAACTGCCTGCCAGTGAATATTGAGTCACTGGGATTGCAGGCATTGCTCTTTGAATCGACTGTACGTACCCCTAGCCGCTGCTACTACGTCAAAGGAGGCACCGTTTTGACTGCGGAGTTATGTTGCAAGGCTTGGATAACTTTAATTATTCTTGACTTAGTTAGAATGAGTTTTTTAACAGTTTTAGAACCGAAAAAGCACATGGTTAATTCTTAGATTTTCTGGTATAGAGACTTTTATACAAATCTCCTGTTTAATACGAATTATGTTTCGTCTTTATGAAATGAAACTCCGAAATCTGAAATCATATCCTAAGCCTGATTTACTAATCATTAATGCGTTACGTGGGAATGTGTGTCAGGCTTACACTCCAACAGGCCGCTATTAATTTGACCTATTTATTTGGCTATTGGTGTAAACATTCTGTACAGTGTTTATTTCGCGGGAATTTACAGGGGGTTTGAGCTGAAATAAGCAGAAGTTGGTGTGGGCTACCAGTAGAATTCAAGACTCACATTTCATCCGATTTGGAACTCGTTGGTTCGATGTACAGCAGCTGGACCAGATGGAATACCGCATGAAGCACCAAAAGCGGACCCAGAAACGACAGCAGATATGCTGACTCCATTATTGCAAAAGATCTGGAAAGAGGGAAAGGTGCCTACTGACTGGAGGAAAGGTTACATAGTGAAACTACCAAAGAAAGGCGACTTAGGCACCACTCTGCAAGAACTGGCGAGGAATCATGCTCCTGTCGACGCTAAGTGAAATTCTGAGTCGCATCATCATGGAGAGAATAAAGGACGCACTGGATACAGAACTCCGACCAGAACAAGCTGGATTCAGGAAAGGCAAATCATGTTCCGACCGAATTGCAACTCTACGCATCATCATCAAACCAAGCATGGAATGGCAATCAAATCTCTACCTCAACTTTATAGACTTTGAGAAGGCCTTCGACAGCGTTGACCATAAAGTAATTTGGAAACTACTCAAGTGCTAGGGTGTACCCCAAATATTCATCAACCTTATTCAACAGCTGTATGACAGCGGCACATGTCAAGTGATCCACAAAAGAAAACTCAGTGCGGCATTTGGAGTAAACACAGGAGTCAGACAAGGGTGCTTATTATCACCAATGATATTCCTAATTTTGGTGGACTGGATTATGCGTCAGACAGTGGGAAACGAGAAGAAAGAGATATCTTGGACCGACGTGAAGAATCTAGAAGACCTGGATTTCGCGCTTGGATGATTTATGCTTGGTGTCACACAAAGTCGAAGACTTACGAGGGAAAACTGACAAACTGGTCGAAGAAGCAGCCAAGGAAGACAGGACTCCAGGTGAACATAGACAAGACGGAGGTTATGAAAATAACCAACCAATAACAACAACAGCAGCAACATCCGGCGCCAATCACCATGAACGGGAGGGATTTGAAAGAGGTTACTTCATTCACTTATCTAGGGAGCATTGTCTCAACTGCAGGCAGGTGGAACGAACGAGGATGTCAAATCGAGAATCGGGAAGGCGAGAAACACATTCATCAATCTGAAACCAATCTGGAAATCTTTGTCACTCAGCATCAGCAACAAAATTCAGATTTTCAATACAAACGTCAAGTCAGTTCTTCTATACGGATCAGAAACTTGGCAGGTGACAAAGAATATTTCCAACAGCCTGTTGCAGACCTTTATCAACAACTGTCTTCGCTGGCTCTATACTGAAGATCAGATGGCTGGAAAGAATCACCAACAAGAAAATGTGAGAATAAACAAAACAAGAACCAATTGCTCAACAAATATATAGGAGAAAGTGTAGATGGATGGGACACTCGCTGAGGAGGCCGTTGGGTGACATCGCGCGTCAGGCCAGTGCTCGAGTGGGACCCGGAAGGGAAGCGGCGAGTGGGACGTCCAAGCGTGACATGGAGGAGATCGTGTGAAGAGGAGTTGAAACAGTATGGACTAACATGGATGCAGGTGAAAAGTGCATCAGAAGACAGAAGCAAGTGGAGACGTGCATTTGAAGCCCTATGTTCCACTTGGAACCCAAGGGAACAATAATAATAATACTTTGATATACACACTCCCCAGGAAGCGATGGTGTTCTGAATGAAATTCGAACCCTTTAGCTATCCCTCTAAACGCTAAGTTGTGACCTGTCAGGCCAATTGGTGAAGAGGACATTATTTGCAGTTACTTATTCATATATATGTCTTATTTTTACTCTTTGGTATTTGATTTTAGAAATCTGGGTTCCAGTGGGAATACCATCAGTCAAAGGGGGAAGATCACAAACAATAAACAGCATCACATGAATACCTAAACCTTGTTTGAAATATATCTTGACAATTTGTGTATGTTTTTGCATGATCCAGTTCAAAACTGACCTGAGATCAGCGTTATTTTGTACCTTATTCATATTCACAGTTTCAGTCTTAGTGATATAGATAAAATTATAAGTGTATGGCTAAGATAGAAAACCGGATTTCTTGATGGGATAATCTAATCTGGCATTAGTTATTGACAATGAGAGGAGCAGTTGTTGTGGTCAATTTATTTTTTTTCTTTGCCTCCTCTTCCTATTTTCTCTCCACTTTTCATTCTCTACTTTCAGTTACATCTTCACAGTGGGTAGCTGTAATTAATCCCAGGTGTTGTACTGGTTTTTATAATGTCAATTCAAGGTATCTGTTAACTGTAGGTGGAAATCTGTAATAATGTTGAGAGAATATTTTCATGGAATTTACACTACGACTAGATGTCTATCATTCATTTTGCACAACAGCTGGGGGGAATAATCATGATGACTAAAGACAAGTTAACAACCGGTAATGAAATACTTAAATCTGATAGATTAACTATCACACACTAGTAATCGAAAGATCACTGGTTTAATCTTTGATATAACCAAAACGCTTTTTCCTAGAGTCTTTAATCAACATTCCACTAGATCGACACGAGTCTACCTGAGTCCCAGACTAGGTCTATTTGACCCTATTCAGGTAGTTAGTTAGTTGGGGTTCTAGTGTGAAGTCGTGACAAGTGAGGTACAGCAGGTCGGGTGATATGACAAATACTCACCACCAATGACATTCGCTTGTGGTCGCACTTTGTCGTGAACTGGCAGAAGTTGGAATTCATGGACTGGCCATTGGATCGAGTCCCTATGGTGGCATAATGGTCGACGAGCTCAGCTTGTAACCGGAGGGTCCTGGGTTCGAACCCTGGCAATGGTTGCGTACTGATAAGCAGTCCCAAACTAGGACGAAACAACTGACTATCCAGCTGATCTTCCAATGGTTCTCTAACCGACATCAGTTCATCATGAAATCCTGTAATCAATGGGGTTGTTGTTTTGATAGTAAAATCGGTTGAAGGGTACTCTTTCGCATGCAGAGCTGTGATTTTTCTACCTGGATGGATAGTGCCTCAGCAGTTAAAATAAGGTGAGTGTATATTATTTTTTACGTTGCTCTCCACTTCTTAGATGACTCTAACAGGATATTTTGTCAAGATCGAGTGGTCAGAGTCGACGAGGTATTAATCTGTTATACTCTTTTTGAAGCTGCTAGCACTAATCTACAACCACTTTTGTTTCAGCGCTGGTACCTACCAATACAAGATAGTTTTAGACAAAGTCGTGTAATGTATATATATATATATATATATATATATATATATATATATATATATATGAAAATCATAAAAAAATAAGGGGTGAGAAAACAGACTTGGGTCAAGTTGAATCCAACGAATGTGAACCGAAGATACACTTGATTCTCAAAAACCTGGTTAACAAAAGTTATCAAAACAAGTTTATTATAAGATATAAAATGGTCAGAACACCAATATCCAGTCTCCAACTCGTCGCTAGGAAATACGTATATATCAGGCTACCCCATATAGCTGATTACGGCAGCTTGGTAACTCGACACAGATTGACCACTGCAGTTAGAAAAAGATTTCATGCAGTCAAGATCAGAATAATTGGGAATATGAAGCCCATATATGCAGTCTAAACTCTTGGAATATACGAAAAATGATGTCACATCCCACTGTATTTACCATTTTAGATGTACGTGTGGCCACACGTACAAAGGGAGGACTCATCGATCTTTGCAAATAGGGGTTTCAGATCATATTCCTAAGTGGCTTTAGAAGCAAATACAATCCCCAGAACAGATGATCTAGCCCCTCTATTGCGAAACATATTATGGAGGCAGGACATGAAATTGACGTTGACACATCTTTTAAACCTGTCTATAAAATGTATTTTTCGAGCATCCTGAAGTAAGTGGAAGCCCTAGCAATTTTTAAGTTTAAACCACATTTTTGGCGTTCAGAGACAGTTTGTCATCCCTGCCCCCCCGCTTCTTTGGTTTATTCATCTGTAATGCTGTTTTCATCTTCAGTGTGCCCTTTCTAACTTGACCTATATCTATTGTTTCACTTTTTAACGCATTATCATTTCATATATACTCCTGCGACAAGTACATGTGTGATCAAATTGTTTGAAACGTATAGCTCAAATACATTACACGATTCAAAAAAATTAATTTTTTTAAGATTATGTCCGATCGTCGGTGGTACAGCAGCAGAATGCTCACCAACCACGCATGTGGTCCGGGGTTCGATCCCCAGCCGACGCACTCTGTTACGTCGCTACGCCAGTAATAAGACTGTTAAAGAGAGATGGTTGGACATGAAGCTAGCAACCCCATCCCATAAAAATAAATACCACTGCTACCGAAAATTCAAGCCTATAGCCGGAAGCCCTATGTTCCACTGGGAACGTAGAGGAATAAAAAAATATTTTGTCAGAATTCATAAAAAGAACTAATTATTTCGAAAGATTATTTTAGTCTTAAAGACGGAATACAAATTGAAAAAAATATCAGAAATATCTCGTACAGTTTCCTTAAGCTTGGTTCAGCCTCTATTTTCATTATAGTTTCGACAAATAGTTAAAGCCATTTGTCTTCTCGAAATATTGTTCCACATGATATGAGAGTGCTACGAATATTTTTTGCAGCCCTTAGACTTGAAAGTCTCTAAGATAATGGTCAACAATAAAATGACTAAATTAATTACGATTGTTTTCAAATTTACTGTAGAAATGTGATAAGATATTGTTAGCTTGGTCAATTGATAAATTATGATGGCTTTTTACGACCGACAAGGTCAAAAACCTATAGCTAACAATGGGTATGAGAGAAAGTACCCGGCGAAATGGTCGAAACTGTAAATAATTGAATTATTACTTCGTGACAGTATTATAAGACTCTTTTCTGGTAATCCAAAAGTTTTTATATCCTGAATTGTTGTTTTTGAGATGTTTTGGAATCAGTCGGCAGAAACCCTCGCTTGATCTAGGTTTCATGCTTGTTGGAGTCCGTCAACAAGGCGTATCTGCAGTCTTGAAGGAACTCATTTCCCTTCTGGTATTCAAACCCGTGTCATCCATTGCTGCATTTGAAGACGTTACCACCTACTGTGCACACACACGTGCAAATTATTTAATAATCCAACAGTATAGGAAACTAGTTTTCATAGCTCAGTAAAACAGATTTTGAACATGAATAGAGCCACCATTTAAGCAGTGAAATTCTTACTATTCCATTCCATTTTGCATTTAAAGTTAGACAACGAAGTGTCATCAGCCAGAGAACCCCTAAAAACCATGAATTATTGGTTGACTGTTTTTTCCCTAGTTTGGGATTCTTCATAAGGTTACATGAGCCTACCAGGGATTTATCCTGGGACCTTCTGGTTACAAAGTGAGCCCATTTCATAACAAGTCAACAGTTTTTCGTAGAATTCAGAACTGTGACGTTTTTACCTATATTAGTATTTCTAAAGGGGATTGTAACATTTATGTATCCCACCGGTGACATTTAAAAGAAACAAACACACATAATGCTTCAATTATTTTTGTAGACTAGCTTAGTAATATAAGGAGAGATGCACTGCATGTAGCTGATAAGTGTACAGAATTCCCAAATGATTATGTAACAACCTCTTAAACATGCTGGTATTATTTCCCCTATTGGTTTATTCCTAGCTAGAGAACAACGTAATCATGAGTCTAGTGCTTTGTACTTTTTCTTCATTTTTAGACTAGATTCTCTTTAGTATATAGAGCTTCCTTATTTGCCTAGAAATGGTACCATGGATAACCAAATTACTACGGACGCCTTACCACGAGCTTTGCAAGTTAAAAAATGACCCTGTTTAGGTTGTAAGAGTACAGTCTACGGTTACTTGGATGCGGCATCTCCTGGATGGTTGAATTTCGTCTCATTCTTACCTGTTAGAGCTGTAATATTATTATTGTTCTTACAAGTCTCTATTCTGTGGAAATAATAGCTGAGGGTTTCGAGTTCGTATTACATGAGTTATTTACCCGCGTGTACAAGAATTATTCCCAGTCTATTTTTATTAGGTACAAGTGATTATTCGTCGACGAGATCTCAGCATGACTGCAGCGAATTTCAAAGTTGGTGGGGTGGCATAGCGGAACGGCCTTAATAATAGACTGAGAGAAGGTATTCTCTACATATCTGCAATTTGGACTTTAGATTATATGTATGAAATTAAGTTTCGATATACACTTGTTTATTTATTAGTGTATATGGTTAAAAATAAGAGCACCACAGTGGGAAGCGATGTCATATTACTTGGTGCATTATTGCCACCATCGATTGAATGCGTCCCTAGTAGAACATTCAGCGGAACCCATCCGTTCCACTCAACACTTTTGCCTGGCTCCACGACTATCAGCAAGCTTTCATTTCTTTCCTACATCACAGTTCCAGTCGATGACTTCCCACCTGCCACGTTTTGACTTTTTAATATTAGGTTCATCTTTAAGTTTATCGCCAGTCAACCTCTGTTTGAGAAACAACGAATACTAAGGAATACTGGACAGCTTTCCTGTCGCATTTGGTACCTATCAGTGATTCACATTCATGAGCTTCAAATCAGTCAAGTCCTTACAAACCAGTGCTTGAAAATCAACCCACTGTTCATTACTGATTTACTGGAAGATGGGCTTCGTGAAGTTCTAATGAGAATTCGAACTTCCCAGGGGTCTACCAATTCGGATGTGAAGACAGAAAATAGAGTCCATAAGGTATGGGATTCCCAACTAAACGGTTCGATTCAAGTGTTGGTTTGCAGGGATTTGATTAGTCCCAGGATTACATCAAGGGCTGACATCAGTTATAGGAGCACTGGAAAACCTGGGAGTACTGGACAGCCGGCTATTTCGTCAGCCTACTTGAGGACTCTTTGGTATTGCGCACCCGATATCAGGGTGGGAACCCAGGACCTTCTGGTTATAAAGTGAGCTGACTGACCATTAAGCCCTCTGGGGCTCGATCCAATGGCCAGCATATAGCCAGTGTCATCACGGAGCATTTGTCCTCACAACTAACGCGGCTAAATCATCAGCATGCACGGCTGTTACCATGGATATTCTAGGCTAGCTGCTGAATAGATATACATGTCCGCTGCTGATGGTCCCAATGCAGGAGGAAACTGCTTTCTTTAACTCTTTCTTAGCTGCTAATAGTTCTTACACCAATGTTAATAAGTGGTAAAACCTAATTTAAAATCATAGCTAATCCCTAGAAACAGATAAATGGAAACTATTCATCTATTCATTCATTCATTTACGAAATCACTCGGGCCTATCAGATAATCACAAAAAGATGCTTGAGCACTGCTCCCTTAACACGTAATGAAACAAGGCCTACAATTATATAGAGACAGTCAGTTTATCTACGCTTATAATATATGTAGCTTTATTTATTTTAAGAATGTCTGATTTTATCTCTACTAGGGTTTTCCTATGAGTTTTTGAACTGATCCAGTCCGTTAGATATTTATTCCATTTTAACTTTAATTGAGTTTTGTAATTCTCACAGAAAACTCTATTCAACATCAGGAATAAGATGCTATCAGCTTGATAAATTCATGCTACGAAAATTGATCGATGGTCTTTGATGAGTGACAAAAATATTAGTTATATTATTACTACTATTCCCTACTATTGTGAATACCAAACTGAATATTTTTGATTGAACACAAGTCAGTAACTAGTGTAAGGTGTCTAGTACTTGGTGTTTGGAGGCAGACTGAATTCACTGTCAGTCTATCTAGTTTGCAATGTGGCCACCATGCTGGATGGTTGGCCATCACGGTGCACTGTGCATCAAAGATAGCACTAGACACATTACACTAGTTACTGACTAGCATCTTATCAAGAATATCCAGTACAATTATACAGGAGGTCAATCGTAAGCCTGAAAATCTCAGTGGTAACGTCTCTGACTGCAACGCTGGTTGATGCGGGTTCAAATCTCGGAAGGGACATGAGTACCTTCAAGGTCGCAGACACGGCTGGCTGACTAGTGAGTGCGTCGGTGGCACAGTGGTTAGGACTCTCACCGACCATGCACATGGTCCGGGGTTCGATCCCCTGCCGACGCACACCCGATATCTATGGTCGGCCTGTGAATTTGGGCTACCGATATCCATGCTGAAAATTCCATACTTGTACTAAAAATACGGTGTGGCATCAAGCTGTAATCAAAAATAAAAAAAATAAAAATAAACCTAGGTCAGGCAAGGCTTCCTGCCGATCGCCTCCAACCATCTAACACCTAGTCAGTACCTGAATTCAAACAATTTCCATGTATAAATATTTTCACAGAGTTAGCCTTTCGCATTCCATAATGCATCATTGATTCAAAATTAGAATGCTGTCCATGCAGGCGGAAGGTAAATGTCGGAACTCCAGTTGACACCATAATAAACCTCATCCAGTTGTCTAGCCATCAATAAGCCAGGGAATGGCAGAGAAGGCCATGAATGAGACCAGCAACCCTATTCTATAAGGATCACCCCACCGCAACTAACATTTCAACGCTTGAATATTCATGTATCACTTGCTCGTTACGCGAAAAATGAAAATAAATGAGATGTGTCCAAAGAAAACTTCTGGAACGACCAACGCAACTTTTAATTAGGATGATACCCGTGAGTGAGTTTAATTTGTGCTTCATATGTTTCTTCTAAATGAATATGAGATTAGAAATAACAGTATTGCAACTTGATATCATGTGTTGAAAGCTTGTCTGAGCCTTAATTTCTGCCTAAAATACCCATAGATTCTACAGTTTAATCCACAATAACGGCTACAAGCCAGAGTCATAACATATTCAAAGCTCGCTAATACCGCTGTGGACTGCTTGCCATAAATGGCCCCAGTAGGTGTACTAGAGGTCTTTCGTACACTTAGTCATTATGAACCTCATTCAACAGCTATATAACAGCGGCACATGTCAGGTGATCCACAGCGGAAAACTCAGCAAAGCCTTCAGTGTAAGTGGATACAAGAGTAAGACAAGGCTGCCTATTATCACCGGTGATATTCTTCATTTTGGTGGACTGGACCATACGTCAGACTGTGGGGAGAGACGGGACAGGAATACGCTGGAACACAGATAAGAAGACTCTAGAAGATTTCGACTTCGTGTGTGGATGATATGTGTCTAATATCACGCAAACTCCAGTACTTGAGGACGACAACCAATAAACTGGCAGAAGAAGCAGTGCAGTGAAGATAGGACTTTAAGTGATGAAGATAACTAACCAACAGCAAAAACAACAACCAGCACCAATCACCACCAACAGGAGATATTTGACAGAGGTTACTTCCTCCACTTATCTGGCCAGAAAGCATCGTTTCAGCCACAGACGGAATGGACAAAGATTTCTAAGTCAGAATCGCAAAGCCAAGATACACCTTCATCAGCCTGAAACTAGTTTATTATTATTATTAGTTTGGAAATTGTCTACACTCGGCATAAGGAATAAGGTTCAGATTTTCAACACCACTGTCAAGTTGGTTCTTATATACATGTCAGGAACTTGGCCAGCGTGTCACGAAAAGGATTTCCAACAGGCTACTGCAGACTTTTATCAACAGCTACCCACTTCGCTGGCCTCGTACTGAAGATCGAATGGACATAAAGAATTCGTAACAAGAAACTCTGGCTGGCTGGGGACAAACCAACAAGCAGGAGCCGACTGCTCAACAAATATGTAGGGGGAAATGGAAATGGACTGATCGGCGCATACATTGGGGAGGCTGTCTAATGGCATCACGTTCAAAGCAGGACATCGCTTGAGTGGAGTGCAAATGGGAAGCGACGAGTCGGTCGTCGGTGCTAGGGTGACATGGAGGTGATTGTGTGGGGAGGAGGAGATCAGAGATTCTGGGCAGTCGTGGAGCAAGCCGGCTGAAGAGGACAGTAGAAAACAGAAGAAAGTGAGGATGTGTTGTTGAAGCCAGCCCCCTGTTCCACTCGGAACGCAAGGGAATAATAATAAACGTATCGACCAAAATTTGAATTAATCCCTCTTTCCTTCTCTGTTCTTTTTTTCACTTTTGTGGAAATGTTCATCCCTTTTTTCGTTTGATTTAAAAATCACATATATACATGTAATTATAGTAAGATAATATTATCTTATAATCTCCAGCATTTCATTGCGTGTTATTCTGACTTTGTCCCAAAAGCATTTAATCTCACTTTCCACCATGTCTACCAGGTAACTTCCTGTCTGTGATAAATAATGAATTACATGTGTGTGTGTGTGTGGGTGTTATAAATGGCTAAAATTTGATTATTGTAGTTTTATTTCAAAGACTAAAATATTTTTCTAGATATGATTCAGCTGATTGATAAGGAAAATTAGATGAAGTAAAATCAACGATTTTATGTTTTCTTCTTGCTCAGTTCCCTCTTCCTCTGTCTTCCTTGATATGTTTAAAAGCTCTAATGTGTACACAGCTGAAGTAAAATTGACGTATAGCTTATGCATTGAAGATATTCTGTGAGACTGACTGTAAGTGAACCAAGGTGAAATGATACCGTCCTAACTAATCACTTTGGTGCATCAGTGGATCCATAATAGAATGTTCTCCAAACACACATGTGGGCAAGGTTGAGTTCTCAGCCGACGTACATGTGCAACCTGGCTTACTTTACCAGGCGTTAGTAAGGCCATAACCCCCACGCCGTCAAAATATTGTACTACCGCTACTGAAACCTCAAAATCTTGAAGTTCTTTATTCCACTAGTAACACAAAGAAAGGAATAACACTGTAGCATTGTGGTTTATTGTTAAAGTAGGTACATTTTTTATCGGAATTTATGAAAAGTTGCGCTCACTTCGTACAAGATTGAATTAATATGTGAATGTTGTAATCCACAATGAGGAAACTCATGGAATTTGTCGAAGTGAAAAAGAGAGTAAGGTAAGCTGGCTGCCTGCTATCTCCAATGATTTTCCTGATTGTGGCAGACTGGATATTGTGAAAGACAGACAGCGATGAGCAACGAGAAGACAAGCATAAAATGGACCCACACAAGAAGCTTGAAGGATCTGGATTTCACAGGTGATATTTGTCTGATTTTCCACAAACTGGAAGATATGCAAGTAAAAAGCAACAAGTAGGCAGAAGAAGCATCAAAGATAGGACTTCAGGTGAACATTGAGAAAATAGAGATGGTGAAGATTCCTGGCCAACAACAACAGACAACAATCAGCCAACATAAATGGGAGAAATCTAAAAGAACCAACCTCCTTCAGCTACAGACATAGGAAGCATCGTTTCAACTAAAGGCGGCTCTAACTGGTGAGGATATGAAAGCTAGGACCAGGAGAGCGAGGCAAGCTTTCATTTCTCTCAAGTATGTGTGGAGGTGGTGAACAGCACTCAGCATGAAAGATAAGATCCGAATTTTCAACTTAGTGCTGCTTACTGTACGGATCAGAAACTTGGCCAACGCATCACGAAGGGTACTTCGAACAAACTACAGACATTCATCAACAGCTATTTTCGCTCAATACTTCGATCAAGATCAGATAGCCGACCAGTAAAAATCAGCAACAGGGATCTCTGGCAATGAACGAACCAACCCAGCAGAAGCCAACTGTGCAACAATTATGCAGGAAGAAATGGAGATGGATTGGCTGGCTATACTCTGAGAAAACCACCAGGTGACATCACGTGACAGGCCATCGTTCGGGTGGAACCCTAATGGGAAGGGGCTAGTTGGTCGTCAGTGCGAGTGGGACATGGATGAGGTGATGTTAATAGGATATGAAAGCATGTGGGCAGACGTGGAGCCGGATGAAACGCTTGTGGAGAATTGAACGAAATAGAGACGTGCTGTTGAAGCCATGTGTTCCTTTAATAATTAAAGGAGACAATGATAATAAATATACTGTTCGATTATTGAAGCTGATTTTGGATAGTAGTGGAGCCCTTGTAGGTAAATCCTGTTTTTAAATGGTTGAATGAAACCAAGAGGAAGCCTTAGATCTAGTTTATATGCATTTAGGCTGTTGCTGCATCCTGGAATGAACTTTTTTAATAATAATAATAATTTGCTTTATTCCAGAAACAGTACAGTGGTACAGTGTGGAATTTTCAGCACATATCTACAATATTTGCATCTAATTTTACCGACGTTTAAAATAAGTATTAAACAAACAAAAAAAAAGTAAATCTGAAGACACCTAAGAGATTTCAACCTATACCACCCAGTGCCGCAGTCAGAGATGTTGATTCTGAGCTGTTCGGTCTCATGGCTGATCTGCTGTAGGACTGTGATGGATATATCCTTTGATCAGAGAAGAATAGATAGTCGTGACTGATGGGGTACATCGAGTCAGGATTGAGGACAAATACTCGCCAAAGATGACACTGGCCAGTGCCAGTCGCGCTAAAATCATGATCTGGTAGAAGCTAGAATCCATGGGCCAGTGAGTTGAGTCCCAGCGACTGAGTGGTCTATAAACTCGCCTTGTATCCGGTGGTGGGTGAGTACTGATGCTGGGTCCCAAACAAGGACGAAACAGCTGATTATTCAGCACTCCATTTTTCTAATAGTTCTGTAACTGATATCAATCTGTGATCAAACTTGAAACAATACGGATCCCTGCCAACGAACTCTTGAAGAATAAATAAAGTTGCATCACTGACTGATACGCTAATATGGTATCTTCCGATGCTGTCTCACCCCCTTTAATTATATTCCACCCTATATAACCTCAATTATTGAATTTACAAAGGAGTTACTTAATCGCTTTGTTTCATATCCTTGCCGGCGGTCCTCACTGGAGGTTTCCGTTTGATTCCCGTCTAATGCAGTGCGAAGCCTCGCTTAACCATTAGCAATCCCTATTCACAGGGACAGTCAGGCATCAGATTATCAAAACCACCTACTGGAAACAATACCACCGGTGCTGAGAGTTCATAGTTCAGGCTTAAAGTAATATGTTCCATTCGGAATTCAAATTAATCTAAATTCGTAAACACCACCAGATATTTATCGATTCCGAATAGAGTAAGAACAACAGTGTCGGTTTGTGTAGAATAATATGGTACCATCATTTATTTCGTTGGCTTCTCATCAGCTGCCACTTACAGCCTAAGTTAATAATGAGGTTTATGTACGGAAACGTTTTAACATACCTGCCAATTTTACATGATGTCAGTTGACAGAAGGTTCCACAATTAGTGAACAGTGCTCGGAAAATTGCACTTATAAAGTTTTTACACAGGCAGTTCAAAATTAAACAAAATAAATGTATGCATAAAATTGTAAAGGAGTTACGTATTAAAGACGAGAGATGCGTAAGATGCTGAGTGACTAATAAATTAGGTAACAATTTATTGAGTTCAACTCAAATCAAAGAAGCAAGAGACAAGCGAAAGCACACTATATCAAAGGGATGGGTGAGGCTAAAGCCAAAGATTACGTAATCAAGTGAAAGAGAGATAGAGTGAAGACATCCAGTTACCAGGATTGGCAAGGAAAGACTGACTGATAACTGCTTCTTTCTGAACACATAGATCTGGTTTCAAACGTTTGATATATATTGCTTCAGGAAACTTCAGGAGTATCTAGCTCCTTTGTCTGTTGGTAATTTTAGTTGTGCATCGGTGGCACAGTGGTTAGGACGCTCTCCGACCATGCACATGGTGCGGGATTCGATCCCCGGCAGACGCACATCCGATATCAATGGTTGGCCTGCAAAATTTGGGCTACCGATATCACATGCTGAAAATTCCAAGCTTGTATTAAAAATACTGTGTGTAGTCAAGCTATAATAAAATTTGAAAAAAAATTTAATTTAAATTTATAGGATTTCGCGATTCCCACCTAATGATCCATATCGAGGAGATGTTTGGTAATAGAGCTATTTTAGGAGTCTGTTCCCTTGAGACGTAGGCTTTCCGGCACATGTTTCTGAATCAACTTCATTGGATTTGAAAATACCTTTAATTGTGTTGACCACAAAGTAGTCTGCAAACTACTTCAACACTATGACGTACAGTGCCCCAAATCTTTATCAATCTCAATCAACAGCCAAATGACAGTGTGGCGTGTCGGGTGATCCACACCGAAAAACTCAGCGAGGCGTTTGAAGTGAATATGGGGGTAAGACAAGGCCTCCTATTATCACTTATATTCCTGGTTGTGATGGTCTGGATTATGTGGCACCCCGTGTGTGGGGGGTGCGAGAGGACAGAAATACGTTGAACCAATAAAAGGTCTCTAAAAGATCTGGATTACGCGGGTGATTTATGCCTAATGCCATTTAAACACGAAGGTTCCTAAGTAAAAATGAATAAGTTGACGGAAGAGGCAGTGAAGGCAAGACTCCAAGTGAAGGTAAAGAAGTCGGAGGTGATGAAGATAACCAACTGACAGCAAGGAGCACCAGTCACTATCAGCCAGGGAAATCTGAACGAGGTTACCTCTCAGACGTATCTAGTCAGCATCAATTCAACTAAATCTGGGACCGATGAGGAATCCAAAACCAGAATCGCAGAGACAAGACACACCTTCATTAACCCGAAGTCCGTACAGAAATCTGCTGCACTCTGCAGGATAATGAACAGGATTCACATTTTCAACACAAATATTCAGTCACTGTTTCTGTCTGGGTCAGAAATATGGCCAGTAGGTCACGAAATGCATTTCCAAGAGCTGACTAAGGAATTCATTTAACAACTGCCTTCCCTGACCCTATACTGAAGGTCAGATGAGCAGGCAGAAAGAATTAGCAGCATGAAACTTTGGGAACAAATCAATCAAATAGGACGGAAAAAGTTGAGATGGGCCGGACAAAGACCGTAGGGTGACATCGGAAACCAGGCCATCTCTCGATTGGAACCTGAGGGGGAAACAGCACGTTAGGATTAAGTCCGACAGTGACATGGTGGAGATGGTGTGAGTGTGGTGAGAGATGGCTGCTAGCCAAATTGGTAGACAGTAATTGACATCAGTGTTTATGTCCCAAATATTAGTCATGTGAAAACAAGGTCAAAGACGGACAGCAGACTGTGCGTAGGCGGATACAATTAGTAGATAGATGATCTGACATTCAAGAGACAGCCATAAAGAGATGAAAGATTAACCTTTAGTGAGAATTAACCGATCAGAAAACTGTGTTTGTAAGCTAACAATAATCTATAATAATGTACACGAAAATCTATAAATATGTGTTGATTCCCTTGATAAACGATCTGTTGCCTGACTCTTGTCTTCTGTCGTTACATGAGGAGTAGATGAAAGCTTTTGGACAGTTGTGGAGCCAGTTAGAGAGAAGTGTAGAGGACAAGAAAAAATGAAGATGTTCTATTAAAGCCCCATGTTCCACTCAGAACCAGTGGAAATAACAATATAAATATACGTTGAAAACTCATTAGGAAACTATTGAAATTTCTCAGTAGTTGTGACCATTAGGGTTCAGCAAGTGCGGTATACGGAAAGATACTCACTGATAACTTCACCTAGTAGTGGTATTATTTTCACTGATTAATAGAAAATAGAATTCAAGTATTGGTTTATAGGAATTTGATTGATTGGTTACAGGATTTCATCATTAGCTGACGTCCGTTAGAGAACTATTGGAAAACCTTGGACTGCTTATCAGTACGCAACTGCTGTCGCCTGGATTCTAGCCAAGGACCTTCTAGTTACAAGGCGGGCTCGTAGACCATTTAAGCACTGGAACTCTATCCAATGGCCAGCCTACCAATTCCAATTTCTGCCACTACCCACTGTTATCTCTGTTGGGTATTTGTCCTCACGCCCGACCTGCTGTACCCTACTGGTTAGAATTCCTTGGCCACTGAATGCTGACCCGATGACTGAATAGTTATAGCGTCACCCCTACGCTTGAGTTTTGTGTATTTGACCTCTGGTGTTGTCGCTGAGTCGCACTGCTAATGACTCCAAACCTAAGACGAAATCGTTCTACAGTTGTTTCCAGTTCATAGTGATTCTCCAAATGATGTAGAATTCATGAACTAAGCCTCTTCTGATTTGTAAGTTTGAAACATAGATTCATCTCCGCAACGTTTACTGACAACGATGCTTTCCGCTAATGACTTCCCTTAGTTGATATTATCACTGCTGTTTAAGTGTGTCTCAGTAATGACTATTTGGTTGTCATTATTAGCATTATTATGGGCACTGGGTTCGAGCCTCGGTGGGAACATCATCACTCACTGGGAAATATAGGTACATCCCGTTGACGAGTTCCGAATAGGACGAAACGCGCATCCTGGATTCCACTGCTAGTCACCATCCACCAAATACATTCTATAGTTTGTGTAAATATATTAAAAATTAGCATGTATAATAATCTTTCATTTTAGAAGTAAATTAGCTTTAATTGTTTTTCTACTCACTAATGTACATTTCCTGCTGTTGTATAAAAATTTAACAAACTAACCAGTCAGTGTATAGGAATGCTAATTTATCTCATGTACAAGCAATTAATGTCTATATGCGTTACGATAACATCAATTTGACGTCATTTCCAGTGTAATTTTTTCGATTATTAGACCTACTCTTTGATAGAGTAATGCATACATTTGTCTGCTAACAGAATTAAATTAGATAAAGCAGTGAGAAGATGTAATTTGTCTGAATCGTGTAATGTATTTGCGTGCAACACACACATAAGGATTTGTCATAGGAATATATATAATTAATATCATTGATGAGGTGAGAAAATAAACTTTAGTCAAGTTAAAAGGATATATTGAAGGTCAAACTAACAATGAAGATCACTAAACCAAAGAAGGGAGGTAATAGTACATCTACCCTGGCTGGTATCAAAACAAATTTTACCAAGGAAGGTTTAGTGTGATGACGAATTGTTGCTTTGAAAGCATAAAGGTGGTTTAAACTTTCTAATTGCCAGCTAGGGCTTCCACAAACTTTAGGATACGCACTCACCCGAACACGTTTTATAGATAGGTTTAAAAGATCTTTCAACGTCGATTTTATGTCCTGTCTCTATAATATGTTTCGCAATAGAGTAGCTAGGTCTCCTGTTCTCACCATTAATGGGTTCTGAGGATTCTGTTTGCTTCTGCAGCCATTAGAGAATATGGTCTGAAGCCCATTCTTACGGAGATCGATTAGTCCTCCTTATGCATGTGTGGCCATACATTCAAATCCGTCAATACAGTGGGATTTGACATCATTTTTCGCATGTTCAAAGGGCTAAGGTGGATATATTGTCTTCAAATTCTCAATAATTATAATATTAGCTGCATAAAAGGTCTTTTTGGCAGCAGCGTTTAATCTTTTTCTAGCTGTCGAGCTGCTATGATGCCCCATATATGGTAGTTTGATGTACACATCTTTCTTGTTGATGAGTTGGAGAATGAGTCTTGGTGTTCTGACTACTTTATATCTCCTTATGAACTTGTCTGGATAATTGTTAGCAACCAGATTTTGTGTTAAATTCCTTCCTTCTTCATCAAGTGTGTCTTCAGTGCACATTCGTCGTATTCTACTGAATAGGCACTTTTTTTATTCCTTCACGTTCTCAGTGGAACATAGGGCTTCAAACTAGAGGCTTGGAGTTTCTGCAGCAGTGTTTATTTTTACAGGATGGGATCGCTGACCTCATGCCCAACCTTCCCTCTTTACCAGCTTTATTACTGGCTTAGCGAGGTAAAGGAGTACCACGGCCGGGGATCGAACCCCTGACCATGTACATGGTGGGCGAGCGTCCTAACCGCTGTGCCACCAACGCACTGACGAGGCACTTTACTAAGGTTCTTTTTTCACCTAACAAGGCAGAAACTGTAATTATTAGGACACTGTCCTGAAAGGGTAGGTTTTCTATAAATAGATCGTTTTATTGATCCATCAAGCCGTCGACTAAGCAATATATCTAGGAAAGATAAACAGTTATCTTCCTCTTCTACAGAGGTAAGTGATATGCTATTCTGAACTTCATTCATTCGATTTAAAATGGAAGTAGCAGAAAATGACTTATCACTAATGATTACAATATCACCTACATACCTTCTATAAATTGGCACATTTTCGATTAAATCCTTCGATAAATTCTCAATGTACGACATAAAAGTATCTGCGAAAAGGGGCCCTAACGGACTTCCCATAGCAACACCATCAACTTGGCGTAAACAATCTCCTTCAAACGTGAAGCTAACATTGTTAGTATATAGAAGTAATAAATCCCTTAAATAAGATTTAGGGAACGGGATGAAAAAATTATGTGTGGAAATGTAATCACACAAAATATAACTGTTTGAAATAAAAGCACATTAAATTAAGCACGAACAACAGTTTTCGCAGAATAAAATGGTACCACCATTTATTTCCTTATCTTCTCATCAGCTGCTTACAGCCCAAAGACATTATTAAGTGTATCCACAGGAACAGTTTTAACATACTTGCGCAGAGAGTCCTTCTTTAAACAAAAAACCAATCATTCAATATACGCTTACAATGCTAATAATAATAGTAATAATAAACGCTTTATCCTAAACAATAATAATCATACACAATGGAATATTTCGGTGTTACATAACCAGATGAAAGAGATGATGAAAACATCCAGCTACCAGGGCAAGGAAAAACTGCTAACTGTTTCTTTGTGAATGCATAAATCGGGTTTAAGGCGCTTGACGGTGATTGCTTCGGCAAACTTAAGGAAAACTGAACTCTTTCGCCCACTGATAATTTTGATGAACGATTTTTCGACGTCCGCCTCATGAACCATGTCAAAGAGATGCCTGGCAATGGCACTGTTCAAGTAATTTTTTCACTTGAGACATAAGCTTTTTGATACAAGTTCAGAAAATCGTAGGTATGCCCTTCTTTCTGTTCTTCCAAAGTAAGTGCTGTTGCAGATACATGCAAATTTGTATGAAAAATTAAAAAAATAAAGTATGAGAAAGTTTCACGACTCATCAAATTGAGATTTCGCTCATTGGACTGAGCACTTGATATTCAACCTGTTAATCCCGAATTTGAATCTGACTGTCTCTTCTTCAGCCCTAAGAACTGACTACCCTTAACAGTTTTCAGACAATATTTGTAGCTCAAAGACTGATAAGTGTTTTAATAACTGAATGGGTATCTGATTTTTAATAGGTACGCATGCTGGCATCTCAAGGGAATAATGCAACTGAGCAGAAATTTGAAAATAACATAGATTCAGAGAATCGGCGCCTTCCATAACTTTACGCCTATAAAATATTGTTTTAGACTAATTAAAGCTAGTTTTTCCGATGTTGTTAAGTTTGATTTTGTTTTCTTTTGATTTTTCAGGGTTAATGCACATTGTGTTCGATTTTTGATTACAGCTTGATGCCACACCGTATCTTTAGTACAAGTATGGCATTTTCAGCATGGATATCGGTAGCCCAAATTTTGCAGGCCGACCATAGATATCGGGTGTGCGTCGGCAGGGGATCGAATCCCGGACCTTATGCATGGTCGGCGAGAGTCCTAACTACTGTGCTAACGACGTCTTATCTATTGATCTTAGTGCTACTTCTATGTTAGAATACATCTAGGGAGACCTTTCTGACCGGCTCTCTTATCTCTTTAGTATGGAGCCGGTGAAGCAGGTAGTGATTAAAAATCCTTCAATCTCTATTTGCCACAGCAGTTCATCGAAATCATTTGAATTATTAAATAAATACTCCGACCAGTAGAAGCTTAATTAATTCGCCTCAGCTAAACAGAACTAACTGCAAAACAAACACATATACAGTCACGATTAATAATAATAATAATATTCTGGTGTATAATGGAATATACACAGCCACAAAATTACCACCTATCCTATTATGTCATTCAATCTCTTTTCTATTGTGATCATGTGTCTGCTTTCTATTCTGAAATTCATTCATCTAATCTTTACATCTGTATAAATAAATAAATAAATAAATAAATATTTTGTTTTATTATATACATATAGATATATATTATCCTTGTTAATTCAACCTTAGGCTTATCTATACACATGAATGATGGAGGCTTGCATGCATGCAACCATGCATGATTGCATAGAGATATCTCATTCATCCTGTTTCCTCTTCTCGTTCTTTTTTCAATTTTCACAGTGATTTCCCCATGTGTTCTTGCTTTGGCTTTTCTTTCTATAAGCTGTATAATTAAAGTGAATGAAATTCAGATGTTAGGTAGGTGTATAGGGATTCGATTTAATTGCAGTGAATACATTTTCTCACCAGAAAAATAGAAGCAAAACAACAAAAAAAGAAAAGAATTTTAGCCAACCAGCTGAGAAGTCTCGAAACAGGATGATAAAAGAGCTGCCTTATATTCCCCGACTTCCTCAATGATGTTTTGACTGTAATTAAATTGTTCATAATTCACTTTAGCGAAAAAATTCGTTGAAGATATTTGGTACGTACTTTGATCCAACGGTGTAATGCATAATGCCTATTTTTGATGTGGTTGTGTTCCCTAAGATGGATAGTTTATTTGAGAAGCTTTCATCGCCCTACTAGGCGACATCTTCAGCGCATGCTCCAGTTCGTTGAAGTGAGCTTTTAGATTTCTTCACAAGTTTATTAGTCATCTCTCCTGGTGGGTGAACTTGAACGTGATTGATTGTTTTTGTGTGTTTTCAAACCTTCTAGGCTACTCGTATTGCAACTGACTGCTTCTTTGACTTGAACTTTGACCCTTTGTGTGTGAGGTCTCTTTGTTATCGGTTGATGAACTTTGTCTATCTCGATGTGTCTATTGATTGATGATCCATTGGAATACCAGGTGGGCTCCTAAAACTTCTCTAGCATTCTTGGTGTTTCCTCTGTCTAATACTTGAATGTTGGTTGTCCCAGTCGAATTGATGTCCGTGGTTTTCTGATTGCAGCGATATGATGGAGTGGATATCATATCCATGGCTATCCGTAGATATTATCAAAAGACATATACCCCTTAGTCAACCTATCAAACCAGAAGCCCCCAAGGAAAGCACAGAAGAAAATCGCCCTGCCATATATAAAAGACTTCTTAGAAATCACCGCTAGACTCTTCAAACCTTTAGGAATTGACGTCGCACCCAAACCAACAAAATCACTTCACTCAGTTCTATGTCAGCCGAAAGACTCAACAACAAAAGAAGATAAAACCAACATCATCTACAAAGTAAGTTTTAACATCTGAGAAAAACACCACATTGTCCAAGGTGGATATCCACTTCGTCTTCGTATCCCTTAACAAAAGCTAGCCGTCAAAAGACACGACATCCACTACCTCGCTCATATAGCTGCATACAGACAACCACGGACATCAATTCGACTGGGACAACCAACATTCAAATATTAGACAGAGGAAACAACAAAAATGCTAGAGAAGTTTTTGAAGCCTGCCTGTTATTCCGGTGCATCGTCAATCAATGGACACATCGACATAGACAAAATTCATCAACCGATAAGAAAGAAACCTCACACACAAAGGGTCAGAGTTCAGGTCAAAGAAACAATCAGTTCCAATACAAGTAGCCTAGAGGGTGTGAAAACACACAATAAATCACGACGTTGCAGGTAACTCACCAGGAAAGATGACTAATAAACTCGTGGAGAAATCTTAAAGCTCACTTCAACGAATTGGAGTATGCGCTGAAGATGTCGCCTAGTAGGGCGATGAAAGCTTCGCAAATAAATAATAATAATAGCTTTATTCCAAACATTATTTGTGGTACAGGTATGGAATTTTCAGCGTGCATTACAATATTGCATCTAATTACCTCATAAATTTTATAAGGATTTAAAAATAAAAAGCAACAACAACAAAAAGAAAAAAGAGAAATAAAAGAAATAAAAAGAACAGCATTGCATTCACATATTCGAACAATGCACCACAGGATATGCTATATAAAATTAGTGTGTAATAGAAGATGTGAACAACAATATAATAGTAACACAGAAAGGAAAACAAAAACTAACGGGAACTATTTGTTAGAGTGCCGCAGTAAGTTGATCGTGTCATACCTAATGAAATTCTCATCACATAACAGCTGTGCCAGATAACGTATTGTGGAGATTTTGTACTTGGTAGTCCTAGCATATAGCCTCCTGTAGTTGCTTCTAGTTCTACCAGATGAAATGCAAGGAGAGAGCTGCGTATAGAGAGGATGCTCGGGGTCTGATAATATAGAATTCGCTAGTTTCTTACATGACATTATTTGTCTATCCACAATGGTGTTAACCAGTTGGTTTAACGAAATCCCACTTTCCCTACTAACAGCTTTCAGTGCCCTACGCAGCAAAGCAAAGTTTTTCTTAAGTAGTCCAGGAAAGATTAATGGGGAGCAGTAAAGAGGGATGGTTAGAATACAGGAATTGACAAACTGAGAAAGTGAAGACTGCTATATAACAGACTGCCTTAACTTCCTAACGTAGAACGTCAAGCGAAACATCTTTCTAGTAACTAGCAATATGTAAGAGGACCAGGAAAGATCTGAGGAAATACTTAGTCCAAGGTGCTTGACATTAGATGAAGTTTCAACCTCTATGCCGTCAATGATAGTGGGACAGTATGAGCTAGCTAGTTGTTGTAGGTCACTTTTTCGTCTGAGAGTAAAATTTACTACCTGACATTTAGACGGATTCAGCTTAAGACCGTTTGAAGAGGACCACTGACTAATTTCCGAGAGAAAGTTATTTAATTTGGAACAATCTGATTGAGAGTTGACAGGCATGGAGACAGAGAGGTCATCAGCATACTTGACAAAAGTGGCTACATCAGAATGGGGCAAGTCATGTAAGAAAAAAGAAAACAGAAAAGGAGAAAGAACAGCACCTTGAGGAACACCAGCCAAAGTAAGTGAGGTAGTGGAGGACTTTCCATTGTAGACGGTGTACTGCTTCCTATCAGAAAAATAGGAATGCATCCACTTATTTATCCAGCTCTCACTCTGTGTTGCAGCAAGCTTACTTCGCAAGAGAGACCTAGGTACAGAGTCAAATGCAGATGTGTAATCAAGGAAGGCACACCAAACATATTTTGCCCCTCTATCTAAACTAGAGACTATATTATGATATAGAACAACAGCGGCATCTAAGGTACACCTACTATGTTTATAAGCAAACTGGTTGGGGTCATTGAAAGGCTTTAAAGAGGGTTCAAGATTAAGTAAAATAAGTCTTTCCATAACTTTAAAAAAGGTGAGGTGAGAAGTGTCACCGGTTCACGTCTTCCTACATGAGAAGTCTGTCCCGGGTAGCTGAGTTGTAAGTGACTTCCCTCATTTTATCATCCCAGTGACAATTCACAATCACTGACGGCTTGCTGTTATTGTCTTCGGTATCTATTTATGTCTTGTGTAGCTAAAATAAATGTTATGAAAACTTGGATCACTAATGTTGGTTTAACTCTTGTTACAGTTCAGGAAATCGGTCGAATTCCAGTCATCTCCTCTTCATACAAAACCTGATTCCCGAAAGAAGGCGAATTCAGGATAGTTTTGCCAGCAATTATTAGTGGTAACGCGACAAATAACACCAACAGAGGAAGCAGTACTACCAGTGAACATCAACGCTCCTACGAAAACAGAAATCCTGAAGGCAATCAAGATGCTGAAAACTGGAAAAGCAGCAGGATCAGATGGAATCCCAGCAGAGGTATTGAAAATAGACTCAGAGACATCAGAGAAGCTAATGACACCACTACTGGAAAAGGTGTGGAAAGAAGGCAAAGTACCCAAGGATTGGAAGAAAGGATACTTATTCAAACTACCAAAGAAAGGAGACTTAAGTCAATGCAAAAACTGGCGCGGAATTATGCTCCTGTCCATCCCAAGCAAAATACTAAGTCGCATCATCCTGGAGAGAATAAAACACGCCGCCCTGGATGAAAAAATTCTACCGGAACAGGCCGGATTCAGGAGAAAAAAGTCATGCATCGATCAAATCGCAACACTACGGATCATCATTGAACAGAGCTTGGAATGGCAGTCAGCTCTCAACCTCACACAACTTCATCGACTGTGGAGAAACCTTTGATAGCGCAGCGTCGATCGAGAGGTGATTTGGAAACTAATTCGCTACTACCAGATGTACTGCCGATAATTCTACACCTCATCCAACAGTTATACGATAATGCTGCATGCCAAGTAATCCACAACGCCAAACTCACGGAATCCTTAGAATTGGAGACGGTAGTAAGACAAGGCTAGTTGGCTAGCTGCCTACTATCTCCAATGACTTTCCTGATTGCGATAGACTGGATGATGAAACAGACAGAGCGGGCAGCGAGGAAACAGTCATAAAATTGACCCACACAAAAACTTGGAGTAATTCGGTTTCACCGATGATATATGTCTGATTTCCCACAAACTGGAAGACATGCAAGTGAAAAGCAACAAGTTGGCAGAAGAAGCACACAGAGAAGACAGGGCTTCAGGTGGACACAGAGAAAAGAGAGGTGATGATGAAGATTCCTGGCCGACAGCTTGCGCAGCAGCAACAACGGACAATATTTAGCATAAATGGAGGGAATCTGAGAGAAACAACCTCCTTTGCCTGCCTACCTACCTATAAATCATCATTTCAACTACAGATGGACGGAACTGATGAAGACATCAGCAAAGCGAGGATCGGGAAAGCAAGGCAAGCTTCATTTCTCTCAAGTCTGTGTGGAGATCAACACTCAGCGCTCAGCATGCAAAATAAGATCCGGATTTTCAACTCCAATGTGAATTCATTGCTACTTCATGGGTCAGAGAATTGGCGACGCATCACGAAGGCCACTTCAAACAAACTACACACCTTCATCAAGAGCTGTCTTCGCTCAATACATCAGTCGAGACCAGATGGTCGGCCAGAAAAGATCAGCAACAGGGATCTATGGGGCCTAACCAACGAAGAATTAATTGTGCAACCAGTATGCAGAAAGATGTGGAGGTGGATTGGCTGGCCATACTCTGAGAAAACAAACCGTCAAGTGATTGACATCACACGCCAGACAATTACTTGAGTGGAACCCAAATGGGAAGCAAAGAGTTGGTTTTCATTTTGAGGGTGACATGGAGGAGGTGTGGCAAAGAGGAGATAAAAGCATGTTGGTAGACATTAAGCCATGTAAGAAAGTTGGTGGAGAACCGAATGCAATGGAGAGGTACAGCTGAAGCCCTATGTTCCTCTAGGAATTAAAGGAAATAATAACAGTGGTAACATTAATGAGTGTTCATTCACCGACCACTGTCTCACTAATAGTTACTAAAATATTTCCTTTAAAAGGCAAACATTTTTAAAGAGACATAACCCGCTTTATTTACAAACAAATCCAGATACCGAATGATTGATATTTGAGTGAGACATCTATACATTTATCACTGCTGCCGAGTACTGTAACTGTTGTTTCAAGCAAACAGTTAAAGCTGTCTTGTCAGCGGTGAATCTTTTCTCCTTTTTCACACACCAGACGTCTTGCTTTCGCAGTGTTGTATAGCTCGCAGCCCCATAGGTCGCATTATCAGTGAGAAATTCTATATATGCAATAAAATGTGGGGATTGTAATGCTGTACATGCAACAGAAAAGCAAAACAACGTAAACAGTGAATAGAGATAGTTCCAAAAGCCTTAGTGCATTCGAAGAAAGCAGAAAAGAAATCTCTGTTCGCACCACACTTGATAAAAATGGGATATAAGATAGATTTTTATTGGCCAAAAGTTCTACAGAAAGGTTTTGGCACAAATCAAGAAGGATTGACTGCAGAGGATTCTCATATGAACAGATGATTCACAACATTTTTAGTAGAAATGACAACGTGATCCTGGCGGATGCTTGACATAATATGATGGATACAAAAAGTAGACATGTATCGCTGATTATCATACCTGATTTATTATACTCGCTGCCTGTATCATCGAAAGCAAAATATGTTTTATTGAGATTACCACTGCTTTTCCTTATGGATGGATATCTGTAATCAGCAGTTGTGCTGATACACTATGGTTTTAAAATCTTGGCTTACGTTTAGGATATTTTATGTTATTTCAATATGTTGAACAAACAAGAAGACTTAAGAAGATCTGAATTTTGCGCGTGAGTGATTTATGTTTAATATCACACAAACTTGAAGAGTTACAGGCGAAATCCAACAAACTGGTAGAAGAGACTGGCTGGAAGAGAGAACAGAACTCCAGGTGAACAAGGGAGAAGACGGAGGTGATGAAGATAACCAACGAACCGCAACATCAATGACATCAACCAGGACCAATCATCATCAATGAGAGAAATTTGATCGAGGTTAGTTCCTTCACTTATATGGGCAGGAAGCACGCTTTGAACCACAGGCAGTCGGAACGGATGAAGATATCAATGCCATCTAGCCAGTGAGAATCGGAAACGCAAGAAAAGCCTTCATCACACTGAAACTAGTTTGGAAATCTTCTGTACTAACTCAGCATTAACAAGAAGATTAGGATTTTCAATACAAATGTGAATTCGGTCATTCTGTATGGGTCAGAAACTTGGCTAGAGTGTCACAGAAAGCATTTGCAAGAGCCAACAGCAAACTCTTATCAACAGCTCTCCACTTCTCTGGTTCCATACTGAAGACCAAATGGCCCACCGGCTGGTCAGAAGGAATTAGCAACAAGAAACTCTGACTGGCAAAAAACCAACGAGCAAGAGCCGATGGCTGAACAAATATATAAGAGAAAATGCAGATAAATAGGGCGTATATTGAGGAGGCTATCGAATAGCATCGCACCCAATGCAGGCCATCACTCGAGTGGTATGCAAATGGAAGGCGACGGGTGGGTCCTCGGTGCTAGGTTGACATGGAGGAGATCGTGGGGGGAGGAGGAGATGAGAGATTCTGGGCAATCTTGTAGCTAGTCAGTCGAAGAGGACAGCATAAAATAGAAGAAAGTGAAAATGTGTTCTTGGCGCCCTATATCCCACTCGAAACCCAATGAAATATTAATAAATATAATAATGTCATTTCAAAGATGGAAGTGCAATTGTTCACTTAAACAGTACTTCACTCATCTCTCATTCCACCAACAACCGTTAAAAATAAATATGTTTAACAGTTATCTCACTTTCATTGCTCTTTGTATATTTCCAGCTCTTCATGATGAATGACACCTCATTGGTTGAGAACTCTTTGGATATATCAGTGTAATCAGAGTTAGTCAGTGTCATTCAGAATTTAGATATTCATAGCTGGGGTCAAGTATTTCAACTGTTGTTTGAAACAGTAAAATCCTTCTTGTCAACAGTCCATCTTATTTCTTATTTCACACGCCGCAGGTGTTTGATCTTATGATTAGTGCTTCGAATATCTTCGTTATCTCGATAGAGTTGTGCAGCTGGCATTCTGTTAGGCTGCATCATCAGTCAAAACATAATACCAGAAATTTGGAACAACAGCATTAGGTTTTTAAAATAAAATGTGATAGTTGGGATGATGTGTATTCAGGAGAAACTTTCAGACGGGTAAATATAAGAGTAGAAGAGCGTAAATACTGCCTACAGGTTATTTCGAAAAGCCTCAGTCGAAAACGAATCGACGACTGAATTATACGCAATAGAAATGCGACGTAAGATCTATGTTCTATAAGAAGGCTTTGATTAAATATGAAGAAATATATGTGTAAAACATGGGCATGGTGGTAGTAAGTAATTCCATATTAGTTTGCTTATTGGATATATCACACAGTGATGAAACAGTATTATTTGCTGGATGACACAGTTTCAAACACAATTCATCATTGTTCATAATCATTTCATCAATTATAATCACAGGACTTCGAAACTTGAGTTTTATAGTTTTCTTTATTCTCTCCTATTTGTCGCCGTTGGGGTAGTAGAATTTTCCAGATGGCCGACTGGAAAGGTGTTAAATTACTCCTATTACACGTCTTTGCAGTTGATTCGATAAATAAAACTTCCGTTAGCAATCTCTCTCTCCACCCTGTTGTTACATTAGATTTTAGAACTGCCACCTTATCCCATCCATCCTATTGTATGGTTGTGTGCAATTGCATGTAGTGAGTGTTGTAGCTGAACTATTCTCTAGATTTCTTATCTTATTCAGATCAACTAATCTATAATTTGCTGCTGGGTTTTTATGCTCGGCTAGTCTGACTCCCTCTGTTCTACTAGTTTGACCTATGTATTTGACCTGACAATCATTGCAAGCAGGGTATTAGATAAACTAAATTGTTTTATTTTAAAGGCTCCACAAGATTGATGCTTTAACCGACAAAGCTTGTTTCTAATTGAGTTTGTGTGTTTGAATGCCGGCCACTTTTATCCCTGCCTTGTTAAGAATTCTGCGTAAGGTGGTTTCCGAGGTTCCTTCTTTGTATGGAATCACTACTGATGATTTAGATTCCTTATTGTTAGTGTTGTCATTATTACTGATGATAATAATGATAATAATAATAGTAATATTATTGACGACATGCATGTCAAACATGCGCAGGATATTGACAACACCAACAATAAAGAATCTAAATCATCAGTAGTACTTCATACAACGAAGGAACCTCGGAAACCTTACGCAGTTTCAATAGACATAGAGGCATGACATCAGTAGATGCATGGTTTATTCTGGTAATCATCAAATACAGTAGATTTTTACCGTTAAATTTTTTGCCTAATTTATTATCTACATTACCTATGCCAGCTGAAACAACACATGTTTTATTGAGATTATCAATATTTTTCTGAATAGATGTCTGAAATCAGCAGTTAGACTATTGTAGCCTACAAGTGTAGCCTACATTTAGGATATTTTATTTCATTTGGAAAATAAAGGCGAACAATAAGCTTTTTTTAAGTTATCTTATATGACATACATATTTCTGGAAAATACAGATCTTTTGTGTGGTTGCTAAGGTTGTAGCTGATTTTATAGAAATATGCCAAAATAGGGCCTGCAGGAAGTCAAAACAAGTGGTTCACCCAGGAAACTTTCGAAAAATGTTATTATCAAGTTGTACAATGGTAAATATTTCACGTTTGGAAAATAATTATGTGTACTGAGACAAAATATTTGTGATTATAGACTGTGTAAATTATAAAATCAATTGTTCGGCGGTAGAACGCCTGCTAGCCACGCCTCACGAGGTCCGAGGTTGGATCCGCGATCGACGAACTCCTAAACCTAGCTAAACTAGTAGTAAGCTCAGTTAACAAAGTATGGTTGGATATGAGGCTGACAAAAACCCTATCCCGTAAAAATAAAACCACTGCTACAGAAACTTCAAAGCTCCAGCTTGAAGCCCTATGTTCCTTTCGGAAAATGAAAGAATAAAATGGTAATCAAGGATTACATACATTTTAGAAACAAGTGTAAAGAATGAAGACATTATGCAACAAGGTGAGAAGTTTGATAAAATAATTTTTAGTGAAAACAAGTAGTTCACTGGAGGGGCTCTTTTCGGTGAATTCCGACTAAATTTGGGTACAGACACCTAAAATGAGGAAATAAAATGTCTAAGGTGCCGACTGCTCCCTAAGATTACATTTCATGGGTGGTATCAATAGTTAGATCTTAGCACAACATCTGAGAAGGGCTGTCAAAACGACTTTCAACGCAGCCAGGCTATGCTGTTTATTCACTAACCAGTCAGTACCTATTTCAAGAAATAAAGACAAACTGCCCTGTTTCGCCTCCTCCATGTGTATTTACCAGTTTAACTGCTCGTGCGGAGGAGCTAGCTACATTGGGCGTACGATCAACCGATTTCATCGTCGAATTTCTGAACATCTCCCATTTTAGTTTGGCAAAGGTTCGAATAAACCTGCTGTACACAGCTGAATACTAACTGACGTCTTCGATACTGGGCATCAAATTGACTCTAACAAAGCTTTCAAAGTTATTCACCGTATTTTGTCCAGCCTCTTGCATGGTCTACTAGTACAACTTTTACATACGTCAGTGGCAATTAGAATTCATCATAGCAAGCTGAATCTGTGTATTCGAAAGAAGTTTGCACAGCCCTTTTCTTTGCCATGGCCAACTACATATTATGTATTAAGTTTATGGAAACGGATTTTCCCTTTTTAGAATTCTAGCTACATCTATTAAATTGTTTGTATTTAACATAATTCTTCTGAGTCATCCTATTCTTCTTAGTCATCATCGCCATTTAAAGAATTTCCTGATTAAGTAGAAACTTGTTGCTAATGCCTATGAATTAAGTACATTTGAATTCCGCAATTAATTTTCGACCCTCGTTTAAAACTTATATATCTTGTTAATAACATCTACTAGTTAATTGTTTTGGTGACCTTTAACCTATTCATTTCACCCCCTCTCTAACTAAAACTGATTAACCAAAATAACCACTTCATTGATAAATACAATTTTGATATAAAACACTATATATTAGTGTAGAGCGAGTTGACGATGAATAACTAATTGAAAAGGAGTGCATAATAATGATAATAATTTGTTTTATTCCAGAAACAGTACTAGTGGAACAGTGTGGAATTTTCAGCACATATCTACAATATTTGCATCTAATTTTATCAAACATTTAAAAGGAGTATTTCAAAAAATAAATACGAAGACAACAACAACAAAAACAAAAAACACACAAAAACACCAGAATAATAAAAAGGTGAAAAGATGCCAAGAAGTAAAAGCAAAATAAATAATATAAAATAATATCTGAGTATTGGGTAGTGAAAGCTATGATATGATTATGCATGGTGACAGTAAAGCTGTAGTCATACAAGAAGTTATGAGGTGATATTTAAGAGTGTTTACCGCCAAGATGATCAGTTAATTTGATTGAAACAACTCCAAACAATCATAAAATAACATTTCAGGGTTGTTTTTTTGTTTTTTATTGTCAGGTCTAATGCAGTGTTTGTGGTGGTAGTGTGAGTAATCCTGCATAATACGTAGTTTTAAGATGGTGACAATGGCGTTCACAACCAATGATTGTAAGTTTAATATTGGCGAAAAGTATAGAAAATAAGTTCCCGTGCTGGCGTTTCTTTGCTTGTTTATTCCCTGTTTTCCTGGTTTTTAAGGGGAGCAACCCACAAGGTCGCTTCTCTCTAAATTATAAATTGACGTAACAGTCCCCCTTCTCAGGCGTGAGGTCAGCAACCCCACCCTGTAAACAAACCTACTACAGAAACTTCAGCACGATGTATCTCCTTGAGACAAAAGAAAAAGTCTTTGTGGGGACATGGAATGTCCGTACCATGTACGATATTGGCAAAGCTGCCCAGATCGCAAACGAAATGAAAAGATACAAAATTCAAGTGCTGGCAATATGTGAAAGCAGATGGAATGGGAATGGACTCACCAAATTGTCAACGGGTGGGTCAGTGATCTACTCCGGTCACCCAGAAGATAACCACTCGCACACCGAGGGCGTGGCTATCATGATGTCACCAACGGCAACCAAGGCCCTGATGCAATGAGAGGCGATCTCGCCCAGGATAATAACCGCCAGATTCAACTCCAAAGGAAGGAAAGTGTCAATTATACAATGCTATGCACCGACCAACAACGCAGACCTCGAAACGAAAGAAGAATTCTACAGACAACTGCAGACAACAATGGACAATACTCCAGCTGGTGACATTAAAATACTAATGGGAGACATGAACGCCAAACTGGGACCAGACAACACAGGAAGGGAACTCATCATGGGTAAAGAAGCTCTGGGAGAGATGAATGAAAATGGAGAACTCTTCGCCGACTTCTGCGCCTTCAATGAACTAGTGATTGGTGGCAGCGTATACAAACACAAGGATATTCACAAGGCTACATGGGTGTCACCAGATGGGCGAACCAAAAACCAAATTGACTTCATCACAATCTCGAGGAAGTGGCGGCGCAGCCTACTGGACACAAAAGAGAGAAGAGGAGCAGACGTTGGCTCAGACCACTACCTCGTACAAGGGACAATCCAAATCAAATTAAAAGCTTTCAGAGAATCAGGAGCTGCAGATAGGCCACAAGCCAAGTTCAACACTCAAAACCTGAAGGACCAGGACACAAAGGAAATTTTTACTGCAAGTATAAAAGACAAAGCTGAGACACAAATCAACACTGGCGAAGAGGTCAGCGTCGAAAAGCACTGGAACAAGACAGTATGGAGTCAAACATGCATGGAAGTTCTAGGCAGAAAGAAGAGACAGGAGAAACAGTGGCTCACTACGGACACTTGGAAACTAATAGAAGAGAGAGGGATGGTGAAACAAAAAATTCTCCAGTGCACTGACGAGCAACAAAAATAGGATTTGAATGCAAGCTACAAGACACTGAAAAAAGGAGTAAAGAAGAGTGCCAGAGAAGGCAAAAGAAAGTACTATGAAACCATGGCAAGTGAGGCAGAACAAGCTGCAGTACAGGCAAAGGAGACCTCGCAACACTCTACCAAACTACTAGGTACCTATCGGGAAAACGTTTGACACAAATCAAGCCGGTGAGCTATGACAATGGAAAGTAAATCACCAAAGAAGTGGAGCAAAGGAAACACTGGGTTGAACAATTCAAAAGACTCCTAAATCGACCACCACCTACAATGCGCCCAGCAATACCAACAATGGAGACAGAGCTACCAGTGAACACCAACCCCCCGACGAAATCAGAAGTCCTAAAGGCAATCAAGATGCTAAAAGCTGGAAAAGCAGCGGGACCAGATGGAATCCCAGCAGAAGCATTGAAAACGGACCCGGAGACAACAGCGGACTTGATGACGCCACTACTGGAGAAGGTGTGGAAAGAAGGCAAAGTACCCGAGGATTGGAAGAAAGACTACTTATTGAAACTAACAAAGAAAAGAGACCTAAGTCAATGCAAGAACTGGCGCGGAATTATGCTCCTGTCCATCCCAAGCAAAATACTAAGCCGCATCATCTTGGAGAGAATCAAATATGCCCTGGATGAAAAACTTCGACCGGAACACGCTGGATTCAGGAGAAACAAGGCATGCATTGATCAGATCGCCACATTACGGATCATCATTGAACAAAACTTGGAATGGCAGTCACCTCTCTATGTCAACTTCATCGACTTTGAAAAGGCCTTTGACAGCGTCGATCGAGAGGTGATCTGGAAACTACTTCGTTACTACGAAGTGCCACCGACAATTATACACCTCATCCAACAGCTGTACGACAATGCTGCATACCAAGTAATCCACAACGGGAAACTTACGAAACCCTTCGAAGTGAGGACAGGAGTAAGACAAGCTGGCTGCCTACTATCGCCAATGATTTTCTTGATTGCAGTAGACTGGATAATGCGACAAACAGCGAGCAATGAGGAAGCAGGCATAAAATGGACTCACACAAAAAAGAACTTGGAGGATCTGGACTTTGCCGATGATATAATTCTGATTTCCCACAAACTGGAAGATATGCAAACGAAAAGCAACAAGTGTGCAGAAGAAGCATCAAAGATAGGACTTCAGGTGAACATAGAGAAAACAGAGCTGATGAAAATTCCTGGGCAACACCATCAACAGCAACAGCAACAACAACAGACAACAATCAGCAAAAATGGGAGGAACCTGAAAGAAACAACCTCTTTTTCCTACCTAACTGGGAAGCATCGTTTCAACTACAGGCGGAACTGACGAGGATATCGAAGCAAGAATCGGAAAAGCAAGACAAGCTTTCATTTCTCTCAAGTGTGTGTGGAGGTCAACAGCACTCACCATCAAAAGTAAGATCTGGATTTTCAACTCCAATGTGAAGTCAGTGCTACTCACCATACGGATCAGAGACTTGGCGTGTCATCAAGAGCATCTCAAACAAACTACAGACCTTCATTAACAGCTACTGTCTTCGCTCAATACCACTCAAGATCAGATGTCCGGCCAGAAAAGATCAGCAACAGAGATCTCTGGCAATGAGCGAACCAACTCAGCAGGAACCGATTGTGAAAGAAATAGGCAGGAAGAAATGGAGATGGATTGGCTGGTCATACTCTGAGGAAACCATCAAGTGACATCACTAGACAAGCCATTGCTCGAGTGGAACCCGAAAGGGAATCGGCGAGTTGGTTGTCAGTGCAAGGGTGACTTGGAGGAGGTGATGTGAAGAGGAGATGAAAACGTGTGGGCAGACTTGGAGCCAGGTGAAGACTCTAGCAGAGAACCGAACACAATGAAGACGCACGGCTGAAGCCCTATGTTCCTGTAGGAACTAAAGGATACAATAATAAATAATAATAATAATAATAGAAAATAAGAAAAAAAAACCACAGAACTAATAATTACATGATGGTTAATGACACGACAATTTTGTAGTACTCATAGTGCTAATATAGTCGGAACCAATGGATACACAATAGAAGGAATATAGTAAAGTACAAAAAAGGAAGCCAATGTTAATAATTTAGGCAGCTAAGTATGTTTGAGTAGGATTTCACTATAGAATACAAAATAAGAGAGAAATAAAAGAGTATGAAATTATGTTGTTAATAACAAAGCAAGTCACAGGTTTCACGCTTAACATTGTCTCTGTCGCTTAGAACACGGGCCAAGTATGGTATCGTTGAGTTCCTGTACTTGGTTGTACGAGCATAGATTCTTTTATACTGATTTCTGGTTTTACTTGTTGAGATACAAGGAGAGAGTTGGGAATAAAGGGGTTTTGGGGGTCAGAGAGTGTGGTTTTTGACCATTTTTCGTATGTATTCAGATGCCTTTCAACTAATGTAGTGACGAGCTGACTGAGTTTTACACCACTAGTCCTACTAACTACCTTCAACATCCTTATCAGGATGGTATAGTACTTTTTCAGTGGCTCAGAAAATACTAACGGGGAGCAGTAAAGCAGAATAGGTAAGAATAGAGTGTTGACAAATTGTGAAAGTAGAGGTTGGGTGATTCCAGACTGTCTAAGTTTCTTAATGCAGTAGGTTAGACAGAACACTTTCTTAGAAATCGTTAGGATATGAGATGTCCAAGTAAGGTCGAAAGATAGAACTAGACCGAGGTATTTAGCATTAGACTTAGTTTCAATTTTGGTCCCTTCAATGCAACAGGCTTCATGAGTACTTACTAGTGTTTGTAGATCTCTTTTTTGCCTAACGGAGAGGTCAGTAGTCTGGCATTTTGAGGGATTCAGCATGAGACCATTTAGTTTAGACCACTGACCTATGTCCGACAGGAAGCTATTTAATTTGAAACAGTCTCACTGAGACTTAATGGAAAACGATACAGACAGGTCATCTGCATGTTTGACGAAGTTGATTTCATCTGAGAGAGGTAAATCATGTAAGAAGAAGGAAAAGAGAAACGGAGAGAGAACAGCACCCTGAGGAACTCCAGCTTCAGTAAGCAAAGGAGAGGAAGATACACCATTATATAGCGTGTACTGCATCCTATTAGAGAAGTAAGAGTGCAGCCAGTTGATAGCCCAGGACTCAGTTTGTGTAAGGCTAAGTTTGTTTAACAATAGGCCTCTAGGTACAGAGTCGAAAGCAGATGTATAGTCAAGGAACGTACAACGGACAAACTTGGCCCCTTTGTCTAAGGAGGATACAATGTTGTGATGAAACACAGCAGCAGCGTACAAAGTACTTCTACTCTGTTTGTAAGCGAACTGCTTTGGGTAGTTTGAGAAACTTATGGAGGGAACAAGTTTTAGTAACAATAATTTCTCCATTAGTTTCAAAAAAGGAGAGGTAATAGCGATAGGTCTAGACTTAGCATTATTACCAGAACCTGACTTGGGTACAGGGATGATTTTAATATCTTTCCACAGAGAATGTACGACATTATTAGAAAAAGAAGTGTTGAAAATGTTTGTAAGTGGGTTACTTAAAATATCAGCACATTTCCTTAGGATAATGGCAGGTCAACCATCAGGGCCTAGACTCTGGGAAGGTTTAAGAGATTTCAAACATTTAAGAACATCAGAAGTTTTAAAACTATTAAAGTCACTGGTCATGTTATTTGTTACATTGAAGCTAAAAGGTACATTGGGAAGGCGGATAAAAGACCTATTAAGAGTATTTACATCAATAGAGGGGACACAAGAACTATGCTTACCACAACGTGTAATTTCTTTGAAAAGCTTCCACATGTTCCCAGGAGTTTCACATGACGAAATTCTTTGATAATAAATATTATTTAACCCCTTGATTTCGGATTTAATTTGGATGTTTATCCTCCTAACACCAGCTTTATCCTTAGTCTTGTACAGTCTCTATTTTTCTCTTCAAAGCTGTTTGAAATGAGGGGAAGAGAAAAGGTCTATTCTTTTGAAAAGTATCTGTTTTGGAAAGCATACATCAAGACAGAATTTAAGATAGTCAGTCAGATTGGAAATAGTATCATCCAGTGTGTGTTCAGTGAAAAGTTCCCAGTTTGTGTCATTTAACATACATCTTAGTTTGAGCACGTTTTCTTGTGAGTAACATCTTTGCTGTGTTTTTCTGGAGACATTCGAGAGCATATTAGAGTGATATCTGCTATACATCTTTGCTTGTTTCTTCACTCAGTCGGTTGTTTTTCTAAAGGCGTTAACTGAGATTTGGAAGTTACAAAATAAACATTTCAGCCAAGAGGCTCTTGTCAACGAATTCATTTTCCTCTTCATGTGTTCAATCTCATTTACGTACAATCTATTTACCATGAAAGAGGTTACTAACAAAAGTGATGAGTTGTCACAAAATTATTTGTCACTATTAGTCAGTACATAAGAAAAGTTGAATAAGTGTGTTAGAGTTACGTAATAAGATGAATAGTGTAATGACTGAGTTGTGATTAGTATGCACATCGAAACGAAGGAAAATATGGAATTATGTAAGATTTCTAAAAATTACCAATACTATGAGGAGTTAGAAAATAAAAAAATAAGCACACAAACATCAAGTCAGTAGAAGTCTACACTGTTGTTACCATTATGGTAGAACTGGTTGGATGATTTTCTTTGGTATGCATAGCTCCGGCTTTTCTATCAGAATGCCTAAAGATTCAGCAGCGCAAACGAGATGAAAGTGTATTGCCTGTCTTTGTTAGGTTATTCTTGACCTCGTCGATTACTTTGAAGGAGGTATTTGTTGGTATGGAATTACTAGTGTTGACTAGAGGTTCCATCATCGTACTCCTTAGAGAGTCAATACTACCTTTCTGTAACCATGCGGGATAGTGTTTTTGAACCCCCTTATGTAGGATACGCATCGAACGATCAACCTGACTCCACAGCAACTGAGAACTGATATACGGACGTAGAAGTGGTCGTATGTGAAACCCTGTCCTTGAGGCTTCTGCAGACCAATGAAAGACAGGAGAACACTAATCTCAGCGTGGCTGCAACGAATATTCCTGTCAAAGATGGTGAAATGCTTCTTTTAAATATATTTCAGGTTAAGTCTCCCTTGAAATCCAGTTTCATATATGGTTTCCTTTCTGGAACAAGTTATTTTTCTTTCCTCTGAACTTTTGCTTTGATATTCTTGTCGATGAATCTTGGTGGGTATCCGTTTCTCATGAAAGTTTCTTTCAGAAGGTCAAGTTCCTCTTCTACGACGTCAGGACTAGTTACACAAACACAAGAAGGAACCATCTCTCCCTTTTTCTACAAGCAAGAGTTCCAAAGCATATTACTACATGTCTTCAGAAGCAGACTTTACTTTCAGAACCTATTAATGATGAAAGCAGACAGTCAAGCACTTCTAATGTTAAAAATATTATCGATACACGGCATAAAAATGATGCTTATACAAGTGTTGCGGGCATATCCTAAATTTTGTGGAATCCCTAGTGATTAGAAAGATCTATACACAGAGGATCGCACCATAGCCCATGTGATTGGTCGGCGAGAGTCCTAACCTCTGTGCCACCGACGCACATCCAGTAGTCTGATTTTTTTCGAGTGCTTTCACAATATATGCATATGGCTGTCTAGCATTTCTTACACCTTAAAATGCCTGATTTAGTCATGAGTAACGACTTCTGAAAACTCCCACACCAGGACGAGACCGTTGTCTGGTGTCCCCTGGTTTCTCACTGTTTCTTTAAGTGACTTCTGTTCCTGACGAAATCCATCTTGGAATCAATTAAATAGCTACAATCTAACATTTTATTCCATGTAATTAACTATGTGATGAACATCTTGTAGATCCAGTGGGAATTCGTGACCCACTGGACTTACCATGTCTGATTTGAAGACAGATACTTGCCAACAGCATGGGATGGCTTTTTCGCTGTGGTGCAGAATGGCAGAAGTTCGTATTTAATGATTACTGGATTCCAACGTGTTATTTTTCATCACTGAATATTTGTATACATAATGTGAAAATAGGAATCAATTATTGATACTGAAGGTCAGGGCATGTATTTGTAATCTGTTGTGAACTGTTGTCATTAGATACACATCTCTGAGCTGAATACAAAGTTCCCTAGGGTGCTTTGAGAGTTTAGCCTTCAGACAGAGCATAAAAAAGCAAAAAGGGTGTCAATAGGGTCATATTTAGCCCTAATGCTGTGGAGGAAGAGGTAAATCTTTTGAGAAAAATTCTCATAGAAAATGGGTTCCCACCATGTTTGATAGACAAGGATATACAGTCAAACTTTAAGAAATGTGACTTATCACCTTTAACCAAGAAAATACTCTATATGAGCTTGGAATACAAAGGTGAATTAGCTTCCGATATCATGAAAAGAAGGATATCACAGTCTCTGAAAAGAACACTCCCTGCTGCATCTTTGAGAATAGCCTTTACCAGCCGACCATTACTGTTCAAGAACCTGAAGGACAAAATCCTACAGTTGACTAACTCTATGTACATTTGTAAAAAATTATATTTGTAAAATCTCAGCGAAATTGAAATGATGAATTCCGACGTTTCGTTTGGCAATCTGGTTCAAACTTCTTCAAGGAAATTAATCGAAATTAACATGACAGAGGTTTATATATAAAAGGACATCTCTTGTTTTTAAATTCTTTGTCCAAACATTTGAAACAGGGTCAACAGGTATTATAAACAAAAATATTGTATGAACTGTGATCAAACTTTGACCTCAGACTTTCAAAATCAGTCTACTTTTATAGGTTTCCAGGCCGTAGGTGTTACGAACTTCCTGGAATAATTTGAGCGCCGAATAAGTCTGCTGAAGAAGCTGTGGCTTACACAGCGAAAAGTTCAGAAAAATCTTGTTTTGATTTTCTTAACACGTTGGGATTAATTTAAATAAATTATAATGAATCAGTCTACTTTTGTTAAAATATACGTGTATATGCAGTATACAGTGGTGTGTGTATGTGTGTGTGGGTGAACAGTCATAAAACACTTGTTAGTCTCTTCATAAGAAGACGTAGACAGTCAGGAAATTTGACCAATTATGACTAATTGTTGATATATATACCAATTTTTATTTATTAGTCAGGATTTGCCATGCATCAGCTAACATCACACCTTCACGTCTGTTCAAACTGTTGGGATTCACCCATAAATGCAGGGCTACTGCAGTCAGTCTTTCTTTATATGAACCAAAACCTTTCTGTAGAACCTTAGTCTTATCAAAGTCGATTTTGTGTCCCATTTCTATCGAATGCAGTGCAATCGCTGAGTTGTTTCCTAGTTTCCTCAAGTCTGCAGAGGTCTTTGGAACCACCTTTAGACATTGTTTATGCTCTTTCACCCCACATTTACCTGTCTGTAAGTTTCTCCTACATATACGGCGTTACAATCTCCACAATTGATCTGGTATTCAAAATTCTGCTGATTTCCTTGTTCTATTTTATCCTTAACCTTCACCAGTAATGAGCGTAAGGTGTTTGATGCACGAAAATACACTCTTATGTTATGGCCGTTAAGGATTCGCTTTATTTTACCGGGTGTTTTTTTGCGGTAAGGAATCACCGCTGTACTAACCCAATTCTTAGCATCAGGTTTTGATTCATCCTTATCTTCACATTTTAAATATCTATTTATGAAGGTTTTTGGATAATTATTTGATTCAAGAGTGGATTGAACCAATTTTAATTCCTTGCTAATATCTTCCTCCTCAGTAACTAGACGTTTGCCTCTGTTAACCAGATTCTTGGCCACAGTTACTTTGGTGGTAAATGGGTGAGCTCTATCTATCCGAATTTGTCGGCTTTCTGAAAATTTTCATTTTAAATTTGCCATCTAGTTTTCTTTTTACTAAACAGTCCAGGAACGCCAACTCATTCTCATCGGATTCAACCTCTTTGGAAAACTTGATGGTTTCTGATATATTGTTTATTAAGTGAAAAAGTTCATTTAATAAACTACGTTTGATTATGACGAAGGTAGCTTAACGTATCTTAACCACATCTTTGGAGGACTAGGGCATCTCATAATTGCATTTGTTTCTAATGAGTGCATAAACAGATTGGCGACTAGCGGAGATACTGGTGATCCCATAGTAGTGCCTTCTGTTTGACGGTAAAGAACCCCTCGAAATGTAAATAACGTGGATCGAAGACACAATTCTAATGCCTTGATAATTTCGTCTGGATTTAAAGAACAACGACCACTGAGTTCGTCGTCAAAACAAAGTAAATTATAAATAATACTTTAAGAATCATTAATGGGAACATTCGTGAATAATGAATAAACATTGAAACTTGCCAAAACTCCATTTTCTTCAATATGAGTCAAGTTTATTTTTCTCTTAAATTCATAAAAATTCTTCACTCCATGCTCCACTTTCATTTCGTATGGGCTAAGTATTCGATAAATGTATTTAGAGAGTTTGTATATTGGGGAATTAGTAAAATCCACTACTGTACGTAATGGAACTTCTGATTTGTGTATTTTCGGTAACCATAAAATCCACAGGGGATGCAACGTTTTGGAGCCAGAGTAAACCAAATTGATACACCAAGCTTCCCTTTTATTGACTGTAACATTTTGCTTGTTTCAGCCTTCAGCTTATCAATGTCGCCCTTCATATTTTCACGTTGAATTTTTCATAAGGTCCGACATTAAGGTGATCAATGGCCTTCTTTTCGTAATCTTCAAAGATCATGACAACCGTGATATTGCCTTTATCTGCTCTTGTAATTACAATCGATTTGTCCTGCTGTAGGTATTTTAATGCCAGTTGCTGGTTTTTATTTATACTGGGCACATCTGGCTTCTGGTTCAATAGTGCCGCTGTAATTTTGTATCTTATGACATTTGCCTCTTCGGCTGTCGCAGACTTTAACGACGGTTCAATTGCTGGAACTACTTCGATGCCCAATAAATGCCTTTTGTTTAAATTGAAATTAAGTCCCTTTTTAAGATGGGATAGTTCATATTCTGATAAATATCTATCAGACAGATTAACTACCACCTTTTCGTATCCAGTCAAGTCTTGATCACAGTTCATATAACTCTATGTACGTTCACCAATTCACCTGCTAGTGTGGAGCTAGGTATATCGGTCGTCCGACTGGAGTTTTATTCAAGAGAGTGCAACAACACTACCCTTCATGGTTACAAAGAGGTGGAAGTCGAGCAATAAGAAGTACGATCATTGGACATCTGGTCGACACTGATCACCCTATCATTATGGCTTCCACCTCTAAAGTCATATACAGGGCAAAAATTAATTTACCGAAACCACTACGTACCCGACTCATCTGTATTGCTTAAGCCATCTTTGGCCACCGAAACAGAAAAGTCAGATCTCTGTGTACAGAAAACGTTCGTTCAACCCCTTCAACTTTCATGGTCTTAATCCCTTTATGTTAAAGTACTGTTATCCCTAGTCATATTTTGGCTCTACCATTTTTTCGTTTAGTTTATTCAATTTTGTATACTCCTCCTTTATTACGTCAATTGTTACTATCACTATTCCCACTGTGAATTCTCCCCGATATTATTTCACTCGTTTCACTTGTCATTTTAAATCTATTTTGTTTTGCAACGTTCAATTCTACGTTATCGAATTTCCCACCGTTTTACGTAACGTTTTTATTTTGTAATCCATTTGAATACTAATCCTATAATTGCACACCGCCTCCAACTTCTATTCATCCTATGAATTATTGTATCTATCACATTAATTGTTTTGCCACTTGACACTTAACTATGATTATAATCACAAACACTTTAGTTTAAACTGCATTTCATATTACTATTATTATTATGTAATGCATTCACACCTATGATTCAAATCCCTTATAGGATATAATTTTTAAAAAACCATGTGTGTATATACAATTTCATGGGTCATTGGGTTGGGTCCCAGTGGCTAAATGGTCTGTAAGCTCGCCTTGTAACCAGCAGGTCCTGGGTTCGAACCCCTATGATGGGTGTGTAGTGCTGGAAAGTCCCAAACTAGGCCTACGAAACAGCTGTCCAGTACTCCCAGTTGGTTTTCCAGTGGTTCGCTAACTGATGTCAACTCATGATGAAATCCTCCATCCGAGAAATTCATTGTTGAAAAAAGTCTCTTCATTGAATCACTTGTTTTCATTTTCTATACTTAAGATTACAGGATTTTCATCATGAGCTGACATCGGTTGGAGAACCATTCGAAAACATGGAGGTACTGGACAGCTGTTTCGTCCTAGTTTGGGACTCTTCATCAGTACTCACCCACCGGGATTCGGACCCAGGACCTTCTGGTTACAAGGCGAGCTCGTATACCATTAAGCCACTGGGACCCGATCCAATGGCCCATGAATTCTAACTTCTGCCAATTCACGACATTAGCGATTTGCCCTATTCAGGAAGGTAGTTACCTGGGGTTCTCTTGAGAAGTCTTGACCAGTAGGGTGCAGCAGGTCGGGTGTGAGGACAAATACTCGCCGAAGGCATTGGCTAAGGGTCGCGCTATGTCGTGAATTGGCAGAATTTAGAATTCATGGGCCATTGGATCGGGTCCCAGTGGCTTAATGGTATACGAGATCGCCTTGTAACCAGAAGGTCCTGGGTTCGAATCCCGGTGGGTGCGCACTGATGAAGAGTCCCAGACAAGGACGAAACAGTTGTCCAGTACTCCCAAGTGGGTTTTCCAATGGTTCTCTAACTAATGTCAGGTCATGATGAAAATCCTGTAACCAATCAAATCCCTACAAACCAACACTTTTATATTTAGGATTGTTTAAAGGTTATATATGTAAAGTAAACAGTTCCCTTTATGAATTTCGACAATACAATAAAACGCAACTTATTTGAATCGTCTATAGCGTAACACATTAGGAATAATCTGATCACACACGTACTTTTCACAGTAATTTATCCCAAAAATCAATAAACCATTAAGTGGCGAGGGAATATTCATCAGTAAATTTGAAAGGCTAAATTGAAAGTCAAAATAACAATAAAGATGAATCAACCAACGGAAGGAGATAATAATAGTACATCTGCCCTGGTATCAAAACAAGGCTAACGTGATAACAATTTGTCGTTGAACGCATAAATATTGATATGATCTTCTAAATCAATGGAGCTTCCACAAACTTCAAGTTACGCCCCAAAGGGTTACAGACAAAAAGCGAGCAGATTTACAAGTGTATTATCATTTGTTGGGAACTTTTATTCTGAAAAGCATTCTCAACAAAACTCAATGCAATTCATCACACATTTATATTTATAATCTCGATATTGATTTTGTTTACAATATGAGTTGTTGTCATTGGTAACACACACATACAATGAAAAATAAACAAGGGGTATTATCTCTCTTCTGCTTCTTCTTCCCTGTTCTATCATATTTCTATTGAACATGAAAGTAGAAAAGGATGAAGACATAAAGATAATCAAACACACACTAGAGAATAATCCCATTTCCTTTTCGTGCCCATCTTCCTGCTCAAAAAGACACCGGGTTATTCAAAAAAAATGAAAAGAATTCAGCAATAACAAAAAACACAAAATATAAAAGGTTGTTTTTATGTTAACTTTGTATTTACAAAGAAATAAACACTTCGCTTGTTTATTTTTTTGGTCATACATTCAGAGGAAAATGTACTTTGTGATAAGCTAAGAGCGCTACTTTAGATTTCGATAGAGAAAGAAAGACCAGATTTGTAGTATAAAATGATGCCATCATTCTATTTCATAGGTCCTCATCAGTTAACTGCAAACTAAATGAAATTACAATGGTTATAATTAATAACGTTTCATACTTCCATGTTTGAAAGGTAATAGAGAAAACATTATAAGATGAACGCATCCGGAATATAAGTATTACAATTTTTAGTTTATTTTACCATCAGCTTATATCCTCTCAAAATAGAAAAGGAGGTGGGGGTAGGACAAGACAGAAAACAGAAAAGTCTGGTAAACAGTGCTAGCTTGTGCGCCAACATAGCAACTCAAGAAGGTTAAAGTTCATCAAATTGAAAACTTGCTTCGTGACTTGAGCTCACTAGTGTGTATGACTAATCAATGTAATGAAAGTAATATAGTAACCAAGGGAATGAGAGATTGTCTACACACTCTCTCTCTCTGTGCATGAGTTCGGTCTGAAACGCTTGATTATAATTGCCTCAGCAAATCGTGGTAGATTCTCTGTCCTTTGTATGTTTAATATTTTGAAGGATTTGGAAGTCTTGATGAAATGATCCGTATCCACAAGGTGGGTGTCTGGTTATTGCACTTTGTAAATATCTGCTTCCCTTTAAGCAAAAGTTTCTTGGAATATGCTATGAAAACCGGATAGAAGCCCATCTTTCTCTCTTCTCAATGTACTTGCTGTCTCAGGTGCACGCAAATTTATAAATACGTTTGTAGGTAACATCAGCAGGGTACTTACTTATATTTTATTTTTGTTTACAGCTTGATTCCACACAGTATTTTAGTACAAGTATGAAATTTTCGGCATGGATATCGGTAGCCTAAATTTAGCAGGCCGACCATAGATATCAGGTGTGCATCGGTGGGGAATCGAACGTTGGACCATGTGCATGGTTGGCGAGAGTCCTAACCGCTGTGCCACCGTCTCAATTATTCAGTTTTGATTGGCTTATAGATTCCTTCACGAATCAATATACCGTTAAGAGACAACCATTGGAAAGGAGGAAGCACTGGGGATGGGAGGCTGTTCTATACTCCTCAGCAGCACACCTTCATAACTTCGTCCGGAATCGAGCGTGTGACCTCTAGGCTGCGAGGTCAAGCTCCCTAACCTTGTAAGTGCTTGTTCTGGAATTCATTTACCTGTGAATTTTGACTCTGTCAATTCGAAACAGCTGTCCTACAGTACTCCCTGTTTTTCAATAATTATCTTTAACTGATGTCGGTACGTGATGAAATCAACATTGACACAGAATCATTTGTCAGTAAATTTTAATGATATGCATCAATTATTTCAGAGGCAAAACAGTCGCTAATGAAGCAGATGGTTCGGGGTTCTACTACTGGCGGAAGTACTCGTTAATCTCGATTAGCCTATAGTAAGCCTGGTACAGGAGGAAGTTAGACAAGAGGTTAGAAACTCCAACCCTTAAAGGAAACCAATGTCACCTCTATTGATACTTCAAAACTCAAGATTGAAGTCCTATGTTTCAAGAGGTGCACAAAGGAAAACAAAAGATGAATAACAGATGGTTAGAGGCGATCGCCTAGATTACTAGGTCACTAGTATTCTAGCCGGTCCCAAGCCCGGATAAAGAGGGAGGGTTGGGGCGTGGTGCTAGCAACTCCACCCCCAAAACTTAACCAAATTGCTACTAAAACTTCAACGCACAAATATATTCACAATTCTAAAAATACAAACAATAACCTTATTTTTCGCTGAAATCGGGGAAGTGAAATGACGCAGGCTGGTGAAAGCCTTCGGGAAGCCAGTCAGCCGATGTGCCTTCTTTCAATGAAAGCAAAAATAAGGATGGGGACGTGGAATGTTCGTACAATGTACGAAACTGAAAAGGCTGCTCAGGTAGCCGCAGAAATGAGGAGATATAAAATAGAAGTGTTGGGAATCTGCGAGAGCAGATGGAACGGATGTGGAAGGTGCCAACTACCAACTGGAGAGACAATAATCTACTCCGGTCACCCAGAGGACAATCACGAGCACACCGAGGGAGTAGCCATCATGATGTCACCAACAGCGACTACAGCTCTCATGCAGTGGGAACCAATCTCCTCCAGGATAATGACAGCCAGGTTCAACTCAAAAGGAAAAAAGGTTACAATCATTCAGTGCTACGCGCCTACAAACGTCTCAGAAAAAGAGAAGAAGGAGGATTTCTACAGTCAACTACAAACAGTAATGGACAACGTCCCAAAGAGCGATATCAAAATCCTGATGGGCGACATGAATGCGAAACTGGGAGGAGACAATACAGGAAGAGAACTCACCATGGGTCGTGAGGCCCTCGGTGAAATGAACGAAAACGGTGAACTCTTCTCAGACTTCTGCGCCTTCAATGATTTGGTGATTGGTGGCAGTGTGTTCAAACACAGAGATATACACAAGGCAACATGGATTTCACCAGATGGACACACCAAAAACCAGATAGACTTCATTTCAACCTCGAGGAAGTGGAGACGGAGCCTACTGGACACAAGATCGAGTAGAGGAGCAGATGTGGGTTCAGACCACTATCTAGTACAAGGGACTTTCAAGGTGAAGCTGAAAGCCTCGAGGATACCTGGGGATAGGCCACAATGCAAGTTCAACACGCAAAAACTGAAGGACACAACCACGAAATACACTTTCACTGCAACTGTCAGAGCAAAGCAGGAAACACTACGTGGCACCACTGAGGAATCATCCGTGGAAGACCATTGGAACTCTCTGAAGGTAATTTTCAACGAAACGTGTTCAACAGTTTTAGGAAGAAAGAGGAAACAAGACAAGGAATGGCTCTCAACGGACACTTGGTGGCTAATAGAGGAGAGGAGAATGGTGAAAGAGAAAATGGTTCAATGCAATGACGGACAAGAGAAAGAGACGCTGAGCTCAACTTACACAGCACTGGACAAAGAAGTGAAGAAGAGTGCCAGGAAGGACAAAAGACAATTCTACGACAACCTGGCTACTGAAGCTCAGAAGGCAGCAGGCAAAAGGGATCTGAGGACACTATATCAGATAACCAATTCTCTATCCGGGAAGAGATCAACACAAGTGAAATCTATAAAAGACAGCCAAGAGAACCCAATTACTAAAGAAGAAAGACAGATTAAACAATAAGTGGACCACTTCAAAGGACTCTTGAACCGACCACCACCTTCAACACGTCCAGAAATACCAAAAACAGCACGTACACAACTGCAAGTTGACACCAATCCTCCAACGAAAACTGAAGTCATGAATGCAATCAAGCTTCTGAAAGCTGGAAAAGCAGCTGGACCAGATGGAATACCCCCGGAAGCACTGAAAGCAGACCCAGAAACGACAGCGGATATGCTGACTCCATTATTGCAAAAGATCTGGAAGGAGGGAAAGGTGCCTACTGACTGGAGGAAAGGTTACCTGGTGAAACTACCAAAGAAGGGCGACCTAGGACTCTGCAAGAACTGGCGACGAATCATGCTCCTGTCGACGCCAAGTAAAATCCTGAGCCGCATCATCCTGGAGAGAATCAAGGACGCACTGGGTACAGAACTCCGACGAGAACAAGCTGGATTCAGGAAAGGCAAATCATGTTCTGACCAAATTGCAACTCCACGCATTATCATCGAACAAAGCATGGAATGGCAATCAAACCTCTACCTCAACTTTATAGACTTTGAGAAGGCCTTCGACAGCGTTGACCGCGAAGTAATTTGGAAACTACTCGAGTACTACGGCGTACCCCAAATATTCATCAACCTTATTCAACAGCTGTACAACAACTGCACCTGTCAATTGATCCACAGCGGAAAACTCAGTGAGGCCTTGGGAGTAAACACAGGAGTCAGACAAGGGTGCTTATTATCACCAATGATACTCCTAATTGTGGTGGACTGGATTATGCGTCAGACAGTGGGAAACGAGAAGACAGGGATATCCTGGACCGACGTGAAGAAACTAGAAGACCTGGATTTCGCGCGTGGTTGATTTATGTTTGATGTCACACAAAATCGAAGACTTACAAGCGAAAACCGACAAACTGGTAGAAGAAGCAGCAAAGACAGGACTCCAGGTGAACATAGAGAAGACGGAAGTTATGAAAATAACCAACTAACCAACAACAACACCAGCAACATCCAGTGCCAATCACCATCAACGGGAGGGATTTGAAAGAGGTTACTTCATTCACTTATCTAGGCAACCAGCATTGTCGCAACTACAGGCAGGTGGAACGGATGAGGATGTCAAATCGAGAATTGGAAAGGCGAGAAACACATTCATCAACCTGAAACCAATCTGAAAATCTTCGTCACTCAGCCTGCATCAACAACAAAATTCGGATTCTCAATACAAACGTCAAGTCAGTTCTTCTATACGGATGGATCAGAAACTTGGCCAGTGTGTCACAAAGAATATTTTTAACAGCCTGTTGCAGACCTTTATCAACAACAGTCTTCGTTCTATACTGAAGATTAGATGGCCGGAAAGAATCGCAAACAAGAAACAATGGGAACAAGAAAAACAAGAACCAATCGCTCAACAAATATGCAGGAGGAAGTGGAGATGGATTGGACAATCACTGGTTGAGGAGGCCGCTGGGTGATATTGCGCGTCAGTCCCTCGAGGGAAACTCGAAAGGGAGGTGGCGAGTGGGACGTCCAAGAGTGAAATGGAGGAGATCGTGTGAAGAAGAGTTGAAACAGTATGGACTAACATGGATGCAAGTGAAAAGTACAGCAGAAGACAGAAGCAAGTGGAGACGTGTAGTTGAAGCACTATGTTCCACTAGGAACCCAAGGGGACAATGATATTAATAAGAGGCGATCGCCAGGAAGCCTTGCACCCAGGTTTCGTGCTAGTTGACACTCACCAGTCAGCATAACGTATCTGCAACCTTGAAGGAACTTATTTCCTTCTGAGATTCAAACCCGTATCACTCGAGTTACACTGCGAACCTGACTGATAGAATTCAGTCTGAAACAAAAATAGAATTGGAGACATTAAACTAGATATTGGCTAGCGTTCA
>OX235272.1:5948741-5966705 GCA_944472155.2 Trichobilharzia szidati | reverse complement strand
AGTGATTGGTTCTGCTTGTTGTTGTTAGTTGGTTCGTTTGTTATCTTCATCACCTCCGTCTTCTCTATGTTCACCTGGAGTCCTGTCTTCACTGGCTGCTCTTTCATCGAGTTTTTGTGACATTAGACAAGTCACCTGCGAAATCCATATGTAGTGCCCAGACTATTATTATTTTTACTATTCCCTTGAGTTCCGAGTGGAACATAAGGCTTCAACAGCACATCTCCATTTGATTCTGTTCTCTGCAGCTGTCTCTAGCGGATTCAACGATTACCCATAACCTTTCATCTCATCCATGTCACTCTCGAACTCGTCTTTTCCTATTCAACTCCCAATAGAGGTCCTGGCACGTGATGTCATCTAACAGGCATCACAGAGTGTGTTCAATCCATGTCTATTTCCTTCTGAATATTTGGTGGGGGATAGGTTGCTAGTTGCTAGTGCGTCGGAGGGTTCAGCGGTAGAGTGCTGGCCGACCATGCACGTGGTCTGGGGTTCAATTCTCGGCCGGGGCACGTCTCGGCGTCCTTTAGCTAGTTATATTCTCAACAAAGAGGGGAGGTTGGGCGTGAGGCTAGCAACCCCATTCCTTTAAAAGAAACTACTGCTACTGAAACTCCAAAGCTCCAGGCTGAAGCCCTCTGTTCCTTCGGGAGAGCAAAAGTATTAAGAAAAGGTCGCTAGTTTGTTCTTCACACTGTCAGAGGTCCTTGTTGGTAATCCTCTCCGGTCATCTGACCTTCAACATCAGGACACCGAGGGCAGTTGTGGATAAAAGTCTGATGCATATTGGATGTAATAGACAATACAGACAATTAGGAATCAAGCCCACTAAAGCGAACTTTGAATGAGAAGCGGAACAGAGTTGACTGTCAAAACTCTTTGTCAGTAGTAATAATAATAGTAATAATCACGGTACAAGAGGGACACTAAAGTTTACTCAAATAAAAGAGCTAGGCTGCCTCTGATTCCTGGATACTCTGCTTTTGAACTGTTGGCTTCTCTTCAAAACTAAGGGGCACGACATAGAAATGCTTTATGTGACACATCAAGTCTCAAAACCACATAGAACTTCTGAGCAAATACATTCTATTTACCAGAAAAACTATGTTTCCTAATTATTGTTATTATTGTTCCCTTGGGCTCCTAGTGGAACATAGGGCTTCAACTGCACGTCTCCACTTGCTTCTGTCTTCTGCTGTACTTTTCACCTCCATCCATGTTATTCCATACTGTTTCATCTCCTCCTCACACGATCTCCTCCATGTCACCCTTACACTGACGTCCCACTCGCCGCTTCCCTTTCGGGTTCCACTCGAGGGCCTGACGCGCAATGTCACTCAACGGCCTCCTCAGCGAGTGTCCAATCCATCTCCACTTTCTCCTGCATATTTGTTGAGCGATTGGTTCTTGTTTTGTCTGTTCCCATAGTTTCTTGTTAGTGATTCTTTCCGGCCATCTGATCTTCAATATAGAACGAAGACGGCTGTTGATAAAGGTCTGCAACAGGCTGTTGGAAATATTCTTTGTGACCCGCCGCTAAGTTCCTGATCCATCCATATAGAAGAACTGACTTTTTTTTATTTACAGCTTGATTCCACACCGTATTTTCAGTACAAATGTGGAATTTTCAGCATGGATATCGGTAGCCCAAATTCAGGCTGACCATAGATATCGGTTGTGCGCCGGCAGGGGATCAAACCCCGGACCATGTGCATGGTCGGCGACAGTCCTAACCACTGTGCCACCGACGTATTGAAAATTCGAATTTTGTTGTTGATGCTGAGGAGTGACGAAGATTTCCAGATTGGTTTCAGGTTGATGAATGTGTTTCTCGCCTTCCCGATTCTCGATTTCACATCCTCGTCCGTTCCTCCTGTGGTTGAGACAATGCTCCCTAGATAAGTGAATGAAGTAACCTCTTTCAAATCCTTTCCGTTGATGGTGATTGGCACTGGATGTTGCTGCCGCTGCTGTTGTTGTTGGTTGGCTATTTTCATAACCTCCGTCTTGTCTATGTTCACCTAGAGTTCTGTCTTTGCTGCTTCTTCGACCAGTTTGTCGGTTTTCGCTTGTAAGTCTTCGATTTTGTGTGATATCAAACATAAATCATCTGCGAAATCCAGGTCTTCTAGGTTCTTCGTGTCGGTCCAGGATATCCCTGTCTTCTCATTTCCCAGTGTCTGACGCATAATCCAGTCCAGTCCACCACAATTAGGAATATCATTGGTGATAATAAGCACCCTTGTCTGACTCCTGTGTTTACTCCAAACGCTTCGCTGCGTTTTCTGTTGTGGATCACTTGACATGTGCCGTTGTCGTAGAGCTGTTGAATAAGGTTGGTGAATATTTGGGGTACGCCGTAGTACTTGAGTAGTTTCCAAATTACTTCGCGGTCAACGCTGTCGAAGGCCTTCTCAAAGTGTATAAAGTTGAGGTAGAGATTTGATTGCCATTCCATGCTTTGTTCGATGATAATGATGTTTCCTAATAACGCTATGCAAAATAAAAGATACCGGTTTCCTCAGACTCAAAAATACAAAATATTTCTAATTTTAGAAAAAATGACGTTAAAAAAAGAATCTTGTTTAATTTTCTACTTCATGACATTTTACCTTACAAATATAACGGAATAATAATTGAAAATGACTGGCGCTAAAATTAATGAAATCTTGTATGACATGAACATTCAAAAGAGCATTGAAAATTGAATGAGTGCCTCTTTTAAATTTTGTATGTCAGAACCAGAAGAAAAGAATGTTAATTTTAACATTAATCAGTACAGAAATTGTATATATTTTGGTTGTTACTATTTTACTGTCGGAATATATATACAAATAATCATCTCAATCTGTGCATAAAACTATTTTTAGTTTCTGTTCACCTATACCTCATAACAATCCCCATCCAGAGTACACCAATTTTGTAGTGTTTTATGGAGAGTTACCATGGTGATTGATAAATGACAGATGTATAGATGGCGACATTAATTACATTTCAGATTATAAGATTATTATAATGTCTTTTAATTAGTATTTTAATCAGAATTTTTAGAGAGAATGTCACTGGTACTTCAAATGACTGCAAATTAGATTGTGAAGCTCTCTGCTAGGCGTGGAAAACAGCAACCATGGTTATTAACAGTTTATATAATTAAATGTTTTGTTTTTACGAGTTTGACCACGGATTGATATCAGTTAGAGAACCACTGAAAACCAGGGAGTACTGGACAGCTGTTTCATTCTAATTTGGGAGTCATTGGCAGCACGCACCCACTGTATTTCGAACCCAGAACCTCCTGGTTATAAGGCGAGCTCGTATAGATTCAGTCACTGGAACCCTGCTGATTGGCTAGCCCATGAATTCTAACTTCTACCAATTCGTGATTTTAGCACAATCACCAACCAATGTCATCGGTGGGACATCCATCCTCACTCCCGACTGGATGGCCTCCACTGGTCATGATTTCTTACCAGACCTTCGGGCAACTTTGTCCTGTAGCAAGTCGCTTGCGAGCATCAGGTTAATTTTCTATAGTTGGTTTGTAAGGGTTAGCTTTGTTTTTACGGGTTAATCACGGATTGATATCTGTTAGAGAATAGAACCGAGAAATGATATGTATATTTATTTATGCAAGTGCTCATGAAACATCAAGTGTGACTCAATGAGATCATTTGTTTGTAAGCTACTCAGTCGATTGTGAGATATCATTGTGATCTCTTAGAAAAATTAAGATTATTCTCCCGGTGTTTCGCTATGGCTCGTACAAAGCAGACTGCCCGCAAATCTACTGGTGGAAAGGCTCCAAGAAAGAAGTTATCCACCAAAGGTCGCCCGTAAAAGCACACCAGCTACTGGTTGCGTTAAGAAACCACACAGATACAGGCCCGGAACTGTCGCTCTCCGTGAAATCCGTCATTACCAGAAGAGCACTGAATTGTTGATCCACAAATTGCCTTTCCTATATCTCGTCCGTGATATCGCCCGGGAATTTAAGATTGACTTACATTTCCGTAGCTCAGCAGTGTCTGCTCTGCAAGAAGCTAGTAAAGCCTACTTGGTTGATCTTTTCGAAGACACCAACTTGTGTTCCATCGATGCCAAGCGTGTCGCTATTATGCCCAAGGACATCCAATTGGCTCTTTGCATTAATATTACTGTATAACACACTGTGTGATTTATCAGAATAGAATCTTATCTATAGTGGAGTTATACTCTACTACACTGCCCAAGTTTTATACTTTTATTAATAACAACTTTATTTTGAAAAGTTCTGTTCTCGTAGATAGTACGGAATTTTTTTAACTTGTTTAATTGCAAGACATTTACTCCTTGTGTCAGGTCTTTAAGTAATATAACAATTGATAATTCATCACTTGAAGCCTGCTCCCTGTAATATTGACAGCAGTGTGATAGAGAGTGAATTAAATATCTCTCTTCTCGTCGGCATCAGTTTTTCTTCGAATCTTCTCTGTTGGTCGTCGTGTCATATCCTGTTGGTTTCTAAGAAACGTTTTCCTTATCTCCCTATCGGACTTTGTGAAAATATATGACTCTATTAGAAATTTGCAGTTGGTCCTTTTGAAATGGCTTCAAGCTAAATTCTCCCAAATGTAAGACTGTTAATTTCACTTTTATGAGTACAGGAGACTTAAATGAACTGGTTTGTTCCCATGATTCTTATAACATAGAAGATACTGAAGTAGAAACTGAAGTGAATGTTGAATACCTTGAATTACGTCATTCCCCTAGTGTTTCCTGATCGTACCACATCCTGTTGATTAGTAGAAAAATATTTCTGCCTTAGGAAGTTCAGATACTCTGGTATATATGGTGACTTGCTTAAAATTTAGGCTACTGAAAACCCCCACCAATATATTGCATACTGTGGTGGTGTGATACAGACAGTGTGTCCCAACGGGGTGTCGTCTCGAATTTCTTGAAGGAGGGAGAAAAAAATTATCATAATGGATTGATTTGCGCTTCAGGTCAGTTAGAATTGTGTCACACGCGATCTACTGTCAGTTAATGTTATATTTGAAGTTGCTGGACGAAGAGGAAATGTCGTGTAATAAACTGCGCTGGAAACATTCTGTACATTACACTAGCATTGTTTCTGAATGAAGCTACTGTAATAAAAATTATTGTATTGTAACTCAGCCTCTAAGCGTCAGTGAAACAGCGATAGAATACTTCTGGACCAGACATGTAGTCCGGGACTCGAGCTCGGGTCGGCGCACTGCTTTACCTCACTAAGTCAGTAGCAATTTCGGTAAAGTGGGAAGGTTGGGCATGAGGCTAGCAACCCCATCCCGTAAAAATAAACAATACTGCTACCGAAACTTCAAGCTTGTAGCTTGAAGCCCTATGTTCCACTGAGAATGTAAAGGAATAAAAAATATTTTAAAAAACCCAACCTCTGCGTTTTCAGTCTTTCAACTTTTGCATTTTACCTATTCTTCTTTATTGCTCTGCCTCCCCTTTAAATCTTTTCTGGACTGTTTGAAGAAACGCAGTTACATTCGAGAGAACAACAAAATCTGTCAGTAGGATGGGTAGTGTTCGTCATTGACAGAAATTTAAATTCATGCAAAAAAATTGTCGAAATTCATTTTGCTGAACTTTCAACACTTTCTTGATTCCCAAATATCCCCTTACACATAGGTCCTCAGATAAGAAAGGAAGCAGTTATAAGAAACTTTATGCTCTTACAAATGAATATGGAAACTCAGCGATACCTTATTTGACACGCGATTTGTGTAGTGAAGAAAGTGTTAAGCACGAAATTACTGATTTATTGTGAAAGTGTATAACTGGAGGGCTGTTTCCAATCTTCCTATCACAAATGCATTGTTTTCAAAAGTTAGTTATAAGTTTTTGATTTTTTAAGCTTGATCACTTAGAGAGCCAGTGAAAACCCCACAGTACTTGACAGTTGTTTCGTCCTAGTTTGGGACTCATCGGCAGTCCGCCAAGGTTCGAATTCAGTCAAGTTCATAGACCATTGAGCCACTTGAACCAAATTCGATGACCCATGAATTCTAAATTCTACTGACGAGTGATTTTAGCCTCAATGGGTGCCTACTGACGATGAGTCTCGAAATAGGACGGAACATATATCCAGGAATCTCTAGTTTTCGGTGCTTCTTTAGATATATTGTTTTCATTATTCCCCTTAATGTATGCTTTTGTAGTGAGAGCCAACTGCAAGTCAAAAATTGTAGACAGCAATTGACTTCAATGTTTACGATCCGAATCGGGATCATGAGAAGAAAACAGTAACAAAACTTAATGTTGAGGAACTCACTAACTAATCACAGCACTCTTAACGTGTGCAAATACGATTCACAGATATATGGCTTAGCTTTCTAAGAAACGGTCACAAGCAGTACAGAATAATCTTCAACAAGAAAACAACCAGTCAGAAGACGTTACTTCCTCACTAAAATAACGAATAATAATGCACATAAAAATATATAAATATCCGTAGATTTTCTCAATAAATGATCTGTTGCCTGGCCCTTGTTTTCCGTCGTTACACTTTAATTTTACATCTATATATTAATGTTATTGTTTTTATTGTAAATATGAAAACAAGCAGTTCAATAATTATTTCTCCTCTGACTGCGTAATATGAAGTGAACATTAGATTCAGTGTTGTACTGCAAGCCAGGAGTTCCACACTGTATCAAAATTACTGTATGGAAGCAAGCCACTACTACTTACAAGAATGTCAATTTCTGAATAGTCAGTGGCAGGTGGAATATCAAACCATGTAGGTCAGAGATTGTGCGAATTGTTCATCTGTAGTATATATCGAAATATTTATTGGATTTTGTGAGTGTCTTAAAGAGATTTATGTGCTTACTAGAACTTGGTAATGCCATGTAGTGAATTGATAAACCAATGTATAAAGATTAGTATTTCTGGGTCTTCCCTGATTGTTTCTTTTTGTAAGATGCACCAAGAAAAAAAGTTTCTCTTTCAATAAGGAGATATACAGGCAGTCAGATAAATATATGTGGGTAAAACTTGGGCACTGTGGTAGTAAGTAATTCCATATAAGTTTGTTTATTAGATGTATCACATAGTGAAAAAGTATAACTTACTAGATGACAAGGTTTCGAACACAATTTATCACTATTCATATTCATATAGATTATAATCACACCACTTTGAAACTTGAGTTTTATAGTTTCCGTTGTTCTCTCCTATTTTTCGTCGTAGGGGTAGCAGAATGCTCCAGATGTCCGACTGGGCAGGTGTTGAATCATTCCTGTTACACATGTTTGCAGTTGATTCGATAAACAAAGTTTCTGTTATCAATATCTCCCTCTACCCTGCTGTTACATTAGATTTGAAAACTGTCATCTTATTCCATCCAGCCTATTGTATGGTTGTGTTGTGTAATTGCATGTAGTGAGTGCTATACCTAAACTATCCTATTCTCCAGATTTCTCATCTTATTCGGGTCAACCAATCTAGATTTTTCTAGGTTTTTATGTTCGGCTACTCTGACTCACTGCACCTGTTTTACTACTTTGACCTATGTATTTGACCTGACAATCATTGCAGGCAGGGTATTAGATAACCTAAATTGTTTTGTTTTATTGGTTCCACAGGACTGATCCTCTAACCGACAAAGCTTGTTTCTAATTGAGTTTGTGTGGGTATGAATGCCAGCCACTTCTATTTCTGCCTGCCTTTTTAACAATTCTGAGTAAGGTTTCTGAAGTTCCTTTCTTGTATGGAATTACTACTGACGATTTAGATTCCTCATTGTTGGTGTTGTCTTGCGCAGATTTGACATGCATTTCGTCATTAATGTTATTATTATCACTATTACTACTATCATTATTTATTTCATTTTTACATTTCCCTAAATATTTTCTGATGAATTTATCAGGTTAATTATTAAGTGAGATGGTGTTGCTATGGGATCATCACTAGGTCTGATCTTAGGGGACCTTTTTCAAAGATGTAATAATTGTTGCTAACAGTTACAGATTAAGTGGTCTTCAATTGTTGATAATTCAAGGTGTGTTTCAGTGTGAATCATTAAACTTGCATTCCGGCCACTTAGGGATGGGTTCGAGTCCCTTCCTACCTCCTTCAGCCGTGATATCATCAGCCGTCACAGAATAAGTTTAGGACTCGCAACCTGGTGCGTAGAAATTCAACTGCCAGTAACTGAGTCCCAACAACAGTAATATTTCTGCCGACCTACAGCTTAAGTAGAAACTACCAGAAAGAGGTTGAAGCTATTCTCAACATCTTTTGTCGTATTACTATTTATAGAAACTTAAATTACGTTTTCATTTCACATCACCTAAATTTTTGCTTCATTTTCATTTTAATATTCTTAAAAAACATTGAATTTCTTACTATCTGATATTATAATATATTTTAAAGTTTCCGCCTTTAACAAATCATTCAATATATTCAATTAAGTCGTTATTCACTAATTTATTGAAAAGTTAATTTGAAAAAGAAAAGGTGGTGCATAGCTAAATAGGGTTTTGTACAGTCTTTATCGTCGTTGACTATACGCATATGCATATATTCACTTACAGTTGTCATTCAATTAGTCTGTCAACGGGAAATTTCAGCTAACATTAGTAGTGGAAAAGAAAAGAAACCTTTTTATGAAAAAAATATACCAGTTGATTAAGTGTTTTATTGTACAAACGAGATGGTTAGAGTATTTTAGGAAAAAGAATTATATAGTCACTTTTTGCATTACTGATTCTCCCTTTTACCCTAATGTATCTTCCAATGTGTGGTTGTATTTGTGTTAGATTTGTTTATTGCATTTACCAGTTCAATTGACAATTGAACATGACACTTAGACATTGAATCAGATACGTTGGCTTGGCTTTTCGTCTCACCACCACAACCACCATCTCCTCTCTCTCTCTCACTTCATCACTTTCTCTAAGTGTGTGAGTGAGTGTACATATTCTCCCACCATACTTATTGTTATCTCCTCTAATAAGGAGAAATGAATTAAGACGATGCTGGAATGCCTAATTACAACGGAAATGTCAAAAGGTATTGTAATTATTAACAGTCTGTGTGTATGTGTGTGTGTGTAATTATATGTTCACTATGGTTTCAGTTGCAGAAATATTCACAGATGGTATCTATTTCCTCACTTCCTCATGCATATACAAATGTTTGTGTGTGTGCATGTGCGTGTGTAAGTGTGAGTGTGTGGTTGAAGCCCATTGTCTAACGGTTCTTCTTGTTGTTTGTCTTATGAGTGTATGAATGATTTGGTTATATTAATAAATCTCGCTTGTAAATGATTTTCAATAAACAGAAATTTGTTTAGAGAAAACAATCACCAAGAGATGAAAAGTAGAAAAGAAAGAAAAGGGGGTATTTATAGATAGAAGTGGTGTTTAGTTGAAGAGTTCCCAGGAGAGGAACAATACCTAGATGGGCTCTTCCAGGAGGACCTTAAAGACACCAGCACACTTTCGCATAATAATGATTAGTATCAAGTTAGATCAGAGATTGACGTCAGTCAAAGAACCATTGAAAACGATCAAGGTGTTTTTAACAGCCGTTTCGGCTTAATTGAGAAATCTCCAACCATATACACACCATGACCTCACCATCATACAGGAATCCTGGAACTTTAGGTTACGGGGTCAAGATCGTCGATTATTCAGCCACGGGGACGAAATCCAATGGCCTACGAATTCCAATTTCTGTCAACCCGTGACTTTTAACGCCCCTGTCAGCTAACGTCATCGGTGAGTAGATGTCTCCACACCAAACCTGGTGTACCTGACCGGTAATGACTTCTTATTAGAATTCCAATCACTTTACCCTGTGGTTGGTCGCTAGTGAGTCTCAGATCAATTTCTTATTGCTAGTTTACAGGTATCTGATTGATTTAAGGTTTTATCATGAACTGAAATCAGTTGCAGGACTCCTGCTGGGGGTGTGATGGGCGCGTGCTTATGAACAATTCATTACTTCCTGGTTGGTTTTCAATAATCCTCTAATTGTTATCAATCCATTGTCAAAACTGAAGCAAATCAAATCCCTACAAATAAATATTTGGAAATCGTAGCTTTATTCTGGAGAAAAGCGCGTTTATATACACAATGTAGAATTTTTGGCGCTGTTCTCTGGGATTATATTTATTCCTAGGGCAGATTGTTTAGGTAAAATTATAACATACACGACAACATACATATCGTTTGAAAAGCAATACTGCATAGCATTTTGTGACAAACTGCTTGAGGTTTCGCTCCGTTTACTTCAAAAAATCTATAGTAGTTGGTTGAAACTTATTTGAAAATGGCTAAGAGTACAGGTTACAGTTAGAGAATTCATGAAATTAATTAAATGATGAAATGTTATAAGATGATTAGAGGTAATCAGCAGGAAGACTTGAATCTGGGTTTCGTGACTGTTGGCGCTCAAAGGTCAGCTGGAAGTATCTACAATCTTGACGAAACCTATGCAGCTTTGGAAATTCAACCCCATGTCACCTAATGCTGCAGTCAAATATGTCCTTATTGGGATATTCGGGCTTACGACTGACCTCCTGTAGGACTGTATTAGGTACTTTGATTGGACACTATTATTATTATTGTTTCCTTTAATTCCTAGAGGAACATAGGGCTTCAGCCGCGCGTCTCCACTGCGTTCGGTTCTCTGCTAGAGTCTTCACCTGGCTCCAAGTCTGCCCACACGTTTTCATCTCCTCTTCACATGACCTCCTCCAAGTCACCCACCCTCGCACTGACGACCAATTCACCGCTTCCGTTTCCAGTTCCACTCAAGCGATGGCCTGTCGTGTGATGTCACTTGATGGCTTCCTCAGAGTATGGCCAGCCAATCCATCTCCATTTCTTCCTGCCTATTTTTTTCACATTCGGTTCCTGATGTGTTGGTTCGCTCATTGCCAGAGATCCCTCTCTGTTGCTGATCTTTTCTGGCCGGCCATCTGATCTTGAGTGGTATTGAGCGAAGACAACTAGCTGTTAATGAAGGTCTGTAGTTTGTTTGAGATGCTCTTTATGACGCGCTGGCCAAGTCCCTAATCCGTATAGTGAGTAGCACTGACTGACTTCACATTGGAGTTGAAAATCCGGATCTTATCTTCGTTTTGATGCTGAGTGTTGTTGACCTCCACACAGACTTGAGAGTAGTGAAAGCTTGTCTTGCTTTTCCAATTCTTGCTTTGATATCCTCGTCAGTTCCGTTCGCCTGTAGTTGAAACGAAGCTTCCAAGGTAGGTAAAAGAGGTTGTTTCTTTCAGGTTCCTTCCATTTATGCTGATCACTGTCTGTTGTTGTTGTTCTTGTCCAGGAATCTTCATCACCTCTGTTTTCTCTATGTTCCCCTGAAGTCCTATCTTTGATGCTTCTTCTTCCAGCTTGTTGCCTTTCACTTGCATATCTTCCAGTTTGTGGGAAGGCAGACAAGTATCATCGGCGAAGTCCAGATCCTCCATGTACCTTGTGTGAGTCCATTTTATGCCTGTCTCCGCATTCCCCGCTGTCTGTCGCATTATCCAGTCCACCGCAATCAGGAAAATCATTGACGATAGTAAGCAGCCAGCTTGTCTTACTCCTGTCCTCACTTCGAAGGATTCCCTGAGTTTCCCGTTGTGGAATAATTGGCATGCAGCATCGTCATACAGCTGTTGGATGAGATGTATTATTGTCGGTGACAACCAGTGGTAGCGAAGTAGTTTCCAAATCACCTCTCGATCGACTCTGTCAAAGGCCTTTTCAAAGTCGATGAAGTTGAGATAGAGAGGTGACTGCCATTCCAATCTTTGTTCAATGATGATCCGTTGTGTGGCGATCTGAACAGTGCGTGACTTGTTTCTCCTGAATCCAGCCTGTTCCGGTCGAAGTTTTTCGTCCAGCGCATGTTTGATTCTGTCCAGGATGATGCGGCTTAGTATTTTGCTTGAGATGGACAGGAGCATAATTCCGAGCCAGTTCTTGCATTGACTTAGGTCTCCTTTCTTTGGTAGTTTGAATAAGTAGCCTTTCTTTCAATCCTCGGGTACTTTGCCTTTTTTCCACACCTTCTCCAGTAGTGGCATCATCAAGTCCGCTGTTGTCTCTGGGTGATTGGAAACTTAGTGGTAAGCTATGTCATGAGTCTGGTCCATCGTTTGATGCAGGTATAATTCTGTCATTTAAGTTTGCGATGTGGTCACTATCATAGCGCACTCTGAAAAGTTGTTAGATAGTTGGAGGCAATCGGCAGAAGGGATATGAGTCACTTCAAGATTGTAGAAACACCTTACTGACTAGTGGGTGTCAGCAAGCACGGAACTTAAGTTCAGCGTTTCCTGCCAATCTCTTCCAATCACCTAACAATATTTCATCAATTAATGACGTTCCTGAGTTGTAGTCTTTATTCGTAACCGTGTGCCAGACATTCCAGTGGAATCTGAATGTAAATCAACAAGTTGGGAGATAATGGGATGAAGTAATACAGGCTTGATGGCAATCATAAAGCCAGTTGAAGGTATCAACTGATAACCAATTAAAATAGCGATATGTCTCTAAGGTCCAGTATTCCATCTAAGACTTAGTGAATGAATAGTAATATAATAATACTTCTAACCACTTTTACAGATTTAGTTGAATTTTCCACATGAATAGCATTAAAGTTGATAAATTTAAGGAGGTGTTTTAGACATTCAGCTGTCAGAATAGATATATTGCATTTTGATAGTCACTGAGGCGAAACGTTTAAAGAATCTTATATCAAAATTTGCATCTGAATGAGCTATAAATAGAGGTTAACTTGGTGGGTGTTGGCTGGCAGTGGAATCCAGAATAACACGCACTTTGTCCCATTTGTGACTCGTCAGTTGAATGTACCTGCACTCCACAGTCACTGAGTGATCATGTTCCATCGAGGCTCGAACCCAGTGCCCACAGTTTCAAACGCCAAAGCGTTATCCACTAGACCACTTGGGCAATGAGAGCCACATCTCGTGCAACGGGTTATATTAATTATTTAATTGAATTTTAGATTTTCCCGTCGATTGATTGGATCCAAGTGCTCCTCGGTCTCAGGTTGACAAGTCGGCTTCTTGTGCAGATGCTTCGACGATGTCTGGGCATATAATTAGAGGTTAACTTGGTGCATAGTGGCTAGCAGTGGATAACGCTTTGGCGTTTGAAACTGTGGGCACTGGGTTCGAGCCTCAGTGAGGACATCATCACTCACTGGGGAATGCAGGTACATCATCTAGCTGACAAGTCCCAAATAGGACGAAATGAGCAGCCTGGATTCCACTGCTAGTCACCATCCACCAAGTTAATCTCTGATGACATGCCCAGACATCATCGTAGCATCTGTATGAGATGCCGTCATGTCAACCTGAGACCGAGCACTTTTGTCCAATTAATAGACGGGGAAATCTAAAATTCAATTGAATGAGTTATAATATTTAAACTATGAGTAAATGAGTCTGGTTGAGGGCAAAATAGTTAAGAAGAATATGTATGTACTCAAAAGATCCCGAACTGAAGGTTAACTCTTCAAATAGGTGCCAAACACACTCGGTACACATCACAATCAGAAGATCGCAACTACCTGGAACATGTGATATATTACCGTTGAACATTCATCAATGTTGCAAGATTTGAGTATTAAAAAATTGGTGGAAAACGGAAGAATCCAGGATAAGCGTTTCATTCTATTCAGGTCTTATTAGCTGGATGTATTTGATATGTAGTGTAACGGGCTAATTGTTTGAAAATTCCCTCCTAAAAGATCTAATCACATTATTGGTAATTATTTGGATGTTCCAGCTAACACTGTAATTATTCAGTCACTGGCAACCGAATCAGTGGCTAGCCCGGGAAATCTAACTTCTACCAATTCGTGATTTAGAGTGACCACCGACCAATGTTATCGGTGGTTTACAAGCTTGCCTTGTAACTGGAAAGTCCTGGGTTAAAACCCCAGTGGGTGCGTCCTGTCGATGATTCTCAAACTAAGATGAAACAGCTGACTATCTATTGCTGCCTGGTTTCCAGGGGTTCTCTAACTGATATCAATCCGTGGTCAAACTCGAAAAACAAACCTAATCCGTACAAATTAACCGTAATTATTACCTTCCATATTAGTTTGTTTATTAGATATATCACACAGTGAAACAGTCTTACTGTTTACTGGATGACACAGTTTCGAACACAATCTATTATTGTTCATAATCATATCAATTGTAATCACACCACTTTGAAACTTGAGTTTTATAGTTTTCTTTGTTCTCTTCTATATGTCGTCATTGGGCTAGTAGAATTTTCCAGGTATCCGACTGGACAGGTGTTGAATCATTCCTATTCCACGTATTTGCAGTTGATTCGATAAACAATTTATCAGGGTAATTTCGGAATTAGTCAGGAAATATGTAAGGAAATGTAAAAATAAAATAATTAATGATAGTAGCGATAGTGATAATAATAATATTAATGATACCAATATTAGTGACGACATGCATGTCAAACATGCTCAAGACAACACCAACAATAAGGAATCTAAATCATCAGTAGTAATTCCATACAAGGAAAGAAACTCGGAAGCCTTAAGCAGAATTCTTAACAAGGCAGGCCTTTAAAACAAAACAATTTAGTTTATCTAATATCTCGCCTGCAATGACTGTCAGGTCAAATATATAGGCCAAACTAGTAGAACAGGGGCAATCAGACTAGCTGAACATAAAAACTTAGCAAAATCTAGATTGGATGATCCAAATAAGATAAGAAATCTAGAGAATAGTTCAGCTATAGCACTACATGCAGTCACACACAACCATAAAATAGGCTGGATGGGATAGGATGACAGTTTTAAAATCTAATGTCACAGGGTATAGGGAGAGATTGATGTCAACAGAAGCTTTATTTATCGAATCAACTGCAAATACGTGGAATAGGAATGATTCAACACCTGTCCAGTCGGATATCTGGAAAATTCTACTAGCCCAATGACGACATATAGAAGAGAACAAAGAAAACTATAAAACTCAAGTTTCAAAGTGGTGTGATTACAATTGATATGATTATGAACAATAATAGATTGTGTTCGAAACTGTGTCATCCAGTAAACAGTAAGACTGTTTCACTGTGTGATTTATCTAATAAACAAACTAATATGGAATTACTTACTACCAAAGTGCCCAAGTTTTACACCTGTATTAATGTAATAATTATTACCGGTTATTCTCTGAGATCGCATATCATTCTCTTAACATTTGCATACCATTTGCTGACTTGGTCCTTATTATTTATCTTTCATCCTGCTGAATGTCTAATTTGAATACTTCTCCGTATATTTGTGCGATACATTGACTACGTTTTTTTTAAGAATGAGATTTTGTTTGAGTGAGTCAAGGTCACTGGGACCTTGGACTGGCTGCGAGAACTGTTTGGTGTTTGACTCGTGTTGACAGAGTTTGGATCCCACCTTGTTGGGAAATTTCTACCTGATTCTGAGTAAAAATTTAAATAGCTGAATTTCGGTCAACTAATTTTGTTCGACAGTACTTGTTTTATGCACAACGCTATATACTACTCATCGAAAATCAGGAGTAGTTGGACATGCACTCACATCAGCCAATAGCGCTCATCAGCTAGATCAAGCTGATCTAACCCCTGAATGACTGTTTCGCTCGTTTCGAGGGGAGGGGGAGCTCATCATCAGTGTACCCGGCCTAACTCAGCCCTGAGAGTTTTCACCACTTCACCAAAGTAGCCAGTAGTTTGAAGTGATTTGGCTTACCGACCTTCATCAAAACCTAGTACACCTGCTGAGTAGATCAGTCCCAAACGACAGAATGGGCTATCCGGCCAGCAAACACTACTAGTTGACTTGAAAGATGCCCAACTACTTATGTCTCTTATTCAGTAGTATATAGAGTCTTAAATAGCCTCCAAAGCCTCTTGATGGTCGGGGGTGGGTGCTTTGCGCTGCGGGTTAGCCACCCCTCCGCACAACTCTTGAAATGCTCCCATATGACCGGGCGTCTTACAAAGCCTCTCCTGAGGAAGTCCTACTCACTGCCTTCACGTGGCGGAGGTGTTTTTCACCAAAGTGAGAGGGCGAAAGCGGATGCCCAGCGCTCTTCACCGGGTTGACTGTCCATTGGATGACAGTCTACGGGAGATGGCTAAACCCTGATTGCAAACCTACAACGACTGGCGTATGAAGCTCGCTGGAGCTCACCGGCAGACGTATGGACAAAGGGCTTGTTGGATGTCCTGGATGTCTGGCCCCACTCAAAAAGGCGTATGAACCGAACTCCGGTCACCGGCTGCCAATGGATAGTGGACTCCCTACTCCACTCCTACTGCCTTGTAGGTCACACTTGGTTGTGTAAAGGCCAGAGCTGCACTCTCAAACAAAAGGCCGAGCGATTCTGGGGACATCACTCGTACCAAATTCCCATGAAACTTCATGAACTCTCTTACATGGCTTGGTACAGTCAAGGCTGATATGGAGTGCCTGGGGCTACAAACCGTCTACGGACTCCGTCTGTGGAACAAGAATTGGATAACCCTGTCGCAAAACCTTGCATCTGGTCGCCGCGCCTGGGCAGCGATGATTCGAGATGTTCATGAAGCCGGCTCATCCTCCCGTAGGAGATAGCCGAAGTAAAGTAAAGTAAGAGTCTTAAATATATTCAACAACTTCCAATTTCTTTCGCTTCCTATACTACTGGAACATATCACTTGTGTAGAAGTCAATTAATTCTGAATCCAAGCCAAAATTCATGTTATCACTAAAAATTTATCTACTAAATTTTCAAAACTTACAATCATATTCTCAACTTGCATACAAACAAAAAGCCATAAAAACAGTCGACAAACGTTCATGAGAAAACAGGTTATGAGGCAGGAGATGGTCTGGTCGGGTCGAAAAGTTAGAAAAAACTCACCACCAAAAACCCCAATCACCAGAAAATATCAACAAATCATCAACACCAGTAATAAATAAAACACTCATCGTCTAGGCGCTGTTTTCACATTTTTTTATCTGCCTTCTCTTATTCAAGTGATTTATCGTAAAGTTTTCCATGGGAAAATATCCTGTAAAGTAGTCAGCAGAGAAAAACCAGGCAGGCAAGGGGGAGCGAGGATGCCGAGGGGTGGGTGGGCAGAACAAACATTATTGATGAGGAGAAGGAAATTTTTCTTAATATTTAATCTTTTTTTTTCAATCACTGAAACTGTTGATGATGACAGTGTTCATCGACTGTCTCTCTCCTTCTCTCTCTCTCTCACTCTATCTCCTTGTGTTTCTGCTTCTCATCGTCTTCTTCTACCTTCCCTATCAAAAGTGAAAATATCAAAATAAAGTAAGCATCATCAAAAAACTCTTATCCTTACACACATACAAAAATATATAAAAGATAAATTTGAAGGGCAAAAATATCCCACGTTCATCGTATTCTATCTCAGGTTTTGTAGAAGAATTTATAATTTTTGAAAAAATTTTTTCTGAGAAAATAAAAAAGAATGTTGAGTTTTTAACTGTACTCATTAGTCGATTTATATATATACTTATTATTAGGACAGAAAAAATCTTACATATTCTATGGTTGGTCAGACTACTTACATTTTCGAAAGTACTTACAATGAATTTATTGGACTACATCGAAAATGACAAGCCGTTGGTTCCTATGACCCTTGCAAAATCGATGATACTGATATAGAAAGCAAGTCTGAAGTTAAGTATCTTGGATTAATTTTTTCTTATCATCTATCCTGGTGGTCCCATGTTCTAGCGATTTCTAAAAGAATATTTTGTCCGACGTTTTACATTAAGAAGTTAAGGCACTCAGGCATAACTCAACCACTCCTCTTACAGCTTATCAACTCGTGTATTTTACCTATTCTTCTTTACTGTTCACCCTTATTCTTTCCCCTGGATTGCTTAAAAAAGATTATGTCATAATTATTAGGGCTG
>OX235272.1:5876409-5948241 GCA_944472155.2 Trichobilharzia szidati | reverse complement strand
GAAACAACACTAAACAATCATAAAATAACATTTCAGGGTTCTTTTTTTGTTAGGTCTAATGCGGTGTTTGTGGTGGTAGTGTGAGTAATCCTGCATAATACAAAATTTTTAAGGTGGTGACTGTGGCGTTCACAGCCAATGATTGTCAGTTAATATTGCCGAACACAAAAAAACAACAACCACAAAACTAATAATTTCATGATGGTTAATGACAGGACAATTTTGTAATACTCATAGTGCTAATAGAGTCGGAACCAGTAGATACACAAAAGAAGTAATAGAAATAAAGTACAAAAAAGTAAGCCAATGTTAATAATTTAGGTAGCTAAGTATGTTTAAGAAGGTTTCACTATTGAATACAAAATAAGAGAGAAATAAAAGAGCCTAAAATTATGTTAATAACAACAAAGCAAGTCATAGGTTTCACGCTTAACATTGTCTCTGTCGCTTAGAAAACGGGCCAAGTATGGTATCGTTAAGTTCCTGTACTTGGTTGTACGAGCATAGATTATTTTATACTGATTTCTGGTTTTACTTGATGAGAAACAAGGAGAGAGTTGGGAATAGAGGGGGTGTTGGGGGTCAGAGAGTATGGTTTTAGACCATTTTTCGCATGTATTCAGGTGCCTATCAATTAATGTAGTGACGAGCTGACTGAGTTTCACACCACTAGTCCTACTAACTACCTTCAACATCCTTCTCAGGATGGTATAGTCCTTTTTCAGTAGCCAGAGGATGATGAGGAATTAATTGAAAAGAAGTATATTTCTTCAGTCAATCTGTTGTTTTTTCCTAATGTGTAAATGGGAATTTGGAAATATTCCTATTGTAGAGAATTTACTAGATATGTATGCAATTGCACAGCTTCGGAATGATGTCGTTGACAAGAGTAACTTTTCGTTGAACGTCTTTTCTCTTAACGTCTAATTACCACTCGGCACCCAATTTCTATGGAACTGTTTATTCAAATCTTGGTCAGCGTTCATATAACCCTCTAATTTTTAATTTACCTTACCATTATTCTGATTAATAACTGTAATAACAAGACTTACAGTACTAATATAATCCTTGGTGAGATATCCTTAGATTGGAGACTAAATATACGATGAAAATCTGGACAGTGGCTGAGCCTAGCAAGCAGCATGCCTAGTCAGTAATCCGGAGACTGTTGTTCGGAATCCTGCCGTGACTCAGATTTTCATATCACATTCATTTATTGCCACACAGCAGAGATTCAACTATATGTCCTATTGTAAATATATTTTACGTGTTTATTTTATTCGCTTGTGGTCCAAGTGGAACATAGGGACTCAAGCTTGAGCTTAGAATTTTCAGTAGCACTGATGCTTTCTTCTACGGCCTAGGTCTGCTAACCTTACTCCCAACCATCCCTCTTTGCCTGGCTCAATACTGGCTAAAGGAGGTAAAGATGTGCACTGGCCGGTATTCGAATCCTAGACCACTCGCTTGGTTGGCCAGTGTTCTATCTTTGAAACACTGATGCATATGTTTTATATGTACACACTGACTTAATAACCATCATTCAAAAAATGTCGTAAAATAGCACAGAGTGGAGAATATTTGTCTAGACTAGTCAGCTGGTCGTTTTTGCCTTAGCGACGAAAATGGCCCCAAGGTAATTTGGAATACTCAAGGCTATTGTATGTATACGGAAAATATGTAATAAGCAGAAACTCACCAAATAAACAAAAGCAATCGATATTAGCCTGGACAGAAAATTCTAAGGTCAGTCAATTTCTTCAGGCTGAGTCTGTCCCCATTGCTCAGAGAAACAATTTGGCTTAAAAAAGAGACAGTTTAAGTTTTATGTATATTAAACAAATGAAACCCATTAGAGATCACCACATTTGTCGATATAGAAATTGAACTAAATTCATTTCCTCTTGAAGTAACACCGGAGATAATGCGCTACTAAAACTGGCATGGAATAATTCCCCCACATACTCCAAACAAAATATTAAGTCGCATCATCTTGGAGAGACTAAAAGACGCTCTACGTACAAAACTCCTCTAGGAACAAGCTGGATTCAGGAAGAGCAAAACATACATAGATCAAATTGCAACGGCAGACATCGTCACAGAAAAGAGTTTGAAATATCAGTCAACTGTTTCCCTTAACTTCATGGACTTTGAAAATGCCTTGGATAGTGTAGGCCATGAAGTAATATGGCTAATGATCCCACGCCAAGGAATGTAGTGCCCTTAAACTTTGTCAGCCTCATTCAACAGCTGCGTGACATTCTCATATGTCAAGCGATCAGCAACAAAAACTCAGCGAACCCTTTTGAAGTGAAAACGGGAGTATTATGAGGTTGCCTACAATAACCGACGATACTTCCGATCGTGGCGGATGTTAGGGAACAAGTAGAAGGACATACACTGGGCAGCTGAGGAGGCATTTGTAGATCTGAGCTTCGTGGATGATTTACGTCTAATGTCACACAGTCTAGCAGATCTACAGACGAAAATCAACAAGTTGGCAGCAGAAGCAGTGGAGACCAGACTTCAAACGATAAGGGAGAAGTTACAAGTGACGAAGATGCTCACTCGGTCACTAATAAATAGCAATCGTCAACAATAGAGGACACTTAAAAGGAGGTCGCCTTCTACACCTTCGTTGGCAGAATACTTTCAACTACACTGGCACGAATCATGATGTCGAAGCTCATGAGGATTATCTGTAGCACTCAGCATAGGGTATAAAAATACGAGTTTTAAACTATAATATCAAATAAGTCAGTGCTTCTTTATTTTCAAGAAGCTCCTGACTTTTGCCAACAGCTGCTTTCGCTCCGTGCTGATGATCATGACCTGACGGCTGACAAGAATAAACACGCAACATGAAACTCTGATAATGAACCAACCAAGCACCTACCGCCTATCAAATATGCTCAGGGAAAAAGAGATAAATATGACATGCACCTAGATGACATTTGAGTAAAATCACTTGTTAGGTCTTCAAGTGACAGCTACGAATCAGACGTCTGGGTGTCACATGGAGCAGATCGTGTGAAAAGGAAAGGCCACTTCCGGGATAATCACGGAGGTGACTCAATAAGGCAGCAGAGAACACAGTGAAATGCAGATGTGCTACTGAAACCTTATGCTCCACTGAGAATCTAAGGGATGAATAATAACCATAATGCCTGGACGTTTATGATATCATACATTGACTTTATTCAGTATGTGTCTAGATAATAAAACCAGAATATTTCGCGAATGGACAACACTAGTGGTGAAATACAGGCAGCTAATACTAAAAATACGGCCTATGAAAGTCGACACAGTTAAGCGTCAAAATACGAGACAATTTTAGCGCCAAATTCAACAATTAGCATATTTAGGAATGAATAAAAATCTCACTTATTAAGAATCTCTAGAAGTTGGTTGGAATATGTGAGAAGCAGGCATTTAAGGAAGGAGAACTAGTGAACTTCATAATATAAAATATTATTCGAAACAGCCAAAACATACTGTGATATTCCTGTCTTGAGGAGAATAGAGCTATCTATGACTTGGTACATGAAAAATCCGTAATGAACAACTGAGATATTTATTAGTCATATGAAGAAGCATGAAAAACGTAGGAAACTACCTATGCCGAAGATCGAATCACATAGGTTAAATACTTAATTACAACAGCAACAGTGCAACAAATTATAAAAGAAGCTGCATAAAAGCATTATTCAGAAGAGTCACAAGGAATTATCGTTCTTCTGATTTGAGAAGCACTGAGAAGGAGCACCTAATGACTTGCCGCCATTAAATTCGAAATGCATCGGGAAACTGGAGTTATGTGCTCAAAAGAAACTAGTCCAACTTCTACATTTACAGGATTTCATCACGTGCTGAGATTGGTTAGAAAACCATTGGAAAATCAACACGGAGTACTGGACAGCTGCTTCGTCTTAGTTTGGGACTCTTCATCGGTAAGCACCCACCATTGGTTACACTACAAGCCTGTAGACCATTAAGCCACTGGGACCCGGTCCAGTTGACCAGCCCATGAATTCTAAGTTCTGCAAATTCACGACATAGCACGATCGCTAACCAATGTCTTCGGCGAGTATTTGTCCTCACACCCAACCTGCTGCATTCTACTGGTCACGACTTCCCACTAGAACCTCATGTAACTAACTACCTGAATAGGGTAAGTCGCCAGTGAGCATCTCATTGATATTAAAGTGTTGGTTTGTAGGGATTTGATTGATTGGTTACAGGATTTCATCATCACCATAGATCTATATCTCTTCGTCTCCTTAGTTGTCTTTTCTTCACTGCATTCATTTTTATATTATCAGCTGTCATTATTATTATTCCCTTGGGTTCCGAGTAGAACACAGGCCTTCAACAGCACGTCCCCACTTTATTCTATTTTCTGATGTCCTCCTTAGATGAGCCCAGCACTGCTCATAGTCTCTCATTTCCTCCACTACCTTCTCCACATCACCGTCGTTTCCCATTCCGGTTCAATACGAGTGATGGCCTGGCCCATAATGTCATTCGGTGATCTCCTCATTCTCATCCAAATCCATCCCCATTTTCCCTAGCATATTTGTTGAGCGATAGGCTCCTGGCTGGTTTGTCCCCCTGGTTTCTTGTTGCTATTTCTTTCTGGCTATTTGATTTTCACTATAGAGCATAGACACCTGTTAATAAAAGTTAACAGTGACCTTTCGGAATTGCTTTCCGTGACGCGCTTGCCAAGTTATTGACCAGTAAAGAAGAACCGACTGACTTGACATTTGTGCTGAAAAGCGGAATCTTGTTCTGAATGCAGAAGATCTCCAAACTGATTTCACATTGATGAAGTTGTATCTTAACTTTCTAATTCTGGCTTACATATCTTCATCCGTGTTGTCAACTGTATTTGAAAAGATGCCTCCTAAATAAGTGAACGAAGTAACCTCGTTCAAATTTCTCCTATTATCAGTTATAAAAATTGTTATTTCACTTATTTTTTTCTATACATATACGGTTCACACCTGTGCAGCTATGGCTGACTTCTACAGTATTTAAATTCCAAGGGAAAATATACAAACAAACTGAAGGAGTTGCCATGCGATCACCAATATCCTCGGTTGTGGCAGATATATTCATGGATAGGTGGGAAAACATAGTGATTGGAACGTTCACCCCCACAACCAAAAGTTTGGTGGAGGTATGTATATGACACATTCACTGTACTTAGAACACAGGATATAGATAGATTTTTCGAACACATTAACTCAAAGTGGAGGCAATTCAATTCACTTATGAATTGGAAAGTCAGGAAGGGGAGCTTCCAATGTTAGATTGCAGCGTAAAAAGGAAAGAAGATGGGAAGGTAAACACTAGTGTTCTCAGGAAACCCACATATTCAAACATATATTTGGACTTCCAATCATCCCATCCTAAATCAGTTTAAATAGGATTGGTGAAATGTTTAAGTGACAATAGAGCACAAAATCTAAGTAGTATCAAGGAAAATCTAAGACAGGAAGTGAGACATATAAGAGAAGCCTTGAAACTTAAGAATTACCCTGATAAATTAGTCAGAAAATATGTGAGGAAGTGTAAAAATAAAATAAATAATTATTGTAGTGGTAGTGATGATAATAATAGTGATGCTAATGACGACATGCATGTTAAACATGCTCAAGATAATGACAACACCAACAACGAGGAATCTAAATCATCAGTAGTAATTCCTTACAAGGAAGGAACCTCGGAAACCACCTTACACAGATTTCTTAACAAGGCAGGCAGAAATAAAAGTGGCTGACATTCAAACCCCACACAAACTCAATTACAAGCAAGCTTTGTCGGTTAAAGTATCTGTCCTGTGGAACCAATAAAACAAAACAATTAAGCTTTCCTTATACCCTGCCTGCGATGATTGTCTGGTCAAATACATAGGTCAAAGTAGTAGAACAGGATCAGTGAGTCAGACTAGCCGAGCATAAAAACCTAGCAAAATCTAGATTAGTTGACCAGAATAAGATACGAAGTCTAGATAAAAGTTGAGCTATACCACTCACTACATGCAGTTACACAACATAACCATACACTAGGATGGGATAGGATGACAGTTTTAAAATCTAATGTCACAGGGTGAAGGGAGAGATTGTTAACAGAAGCTTTGTTTATCGAATCAACTGCAAATACATGTAATAGAAATGATTCAACACCTGTCCAGTCGGACATCTGGAAACTTCTACTACCATGCCTACGACGACGAATAGGAGAAAACAACGAAAACTATAAAACTCAAGTTTCGAAGTGGTGTGATTGTAATTGATATGAGTATGAACCGCAATAAATTGTGTTCTAAACTGTGTCATCCAGTAGATAATACTGGTTCACTGAAGGTGTGATACATCTAATGAACAAACTAATATGGAATTACTTACTACCACTGTACCCAAGTTTTATACATATATTAACACACCTGTCTTAGGTTAGAAAATATCTCACACAGTACGCGACTATCATTTTAATCCCGTGTAATTTTGTTTCCAAGCCCCTTGTAATCTACATTCACACCTTCAAGCTTTTATATCAAGTTGAAAATTATAATCTCCTTTAATCCCCTTTCGTCACTGTATCTATGTACACTTATGCAACTGTACATCTGCTTTTGGGGATCAAGTGACCAAAACGTTATCTCTCCTGAGCTTCTTCTTCTCTTTTCAATCTAATATCGTGATATGAAAGTGGGTAACTACTAGTGTTACCATGTATAAAGAACATTTCAGCAAAGAAACATCGGATGTGATATAGCGAATCCTTAACAATCATAACATAAGAGTGGATTTTCGTGCAACTAACACCTTACGCTCATCATTGGTGAAAGTTGCGGATAAAATAGAAGAAGACATCCAACAGAAATGTGGGTACCAGATTAGCTGTTGGGACTGTGACACCGTATATGTAGGATAAACTTCCAGACAGGTAAATATAAGAGTGAAGGAGCATAAACAATGTCTAGAGGTGGTTCAAAAGACATCTGCAGACTTAAAGAAGCTAGAAAACAGATCAGCGATTGCACTGCTTTCGAAAGAAATGGGACACAAGACCGACTCTGATAGGACTAAGGCTTTCCAGAAAGGTTTTGGCTGGTATAAAGAAAGACTGACTGCAGAAGCTTTGCATATACCGGGAATCACAAAAGTTTGAATAGGCGTGAAGATTTTGTTGTGTGAAACATTCCCATATCATAAATTAAAAGTCAATCTGAACGAAGAATATTCTTTTCAATAATTTCTCCTCTTCAGGTTCTTACAGCTATAAAATATAATATTTGCTGTCATTACAATAATGGCCAGTTATGCGGTGGATACATTTTTAACGTAGAGTAACAGATTAGGAAGTATAAGGTGTCAAAAAATAAATAGTCATATTTGTTTGACAAACTTGCTAGGCTGAAAAAGATTGCAAAATCCCGTGAAATGGGAGACAATGGTGGGGATTAGTCATCATAGATAAGTAGAGTGTGGGGTGGGAAAAATTAACAAGTCAGTTCAAGGTTATAAAAGGTGTCAGGTGAGTGGCTAGCACAAAGTGGTCTGTATTGAAGTGGAGATAGTAAAACTGCAATGGGAGGTTCACAATGAAATAACGAATGTATGAAATCAAACAGGTGGAGGCATAATTCCATTATTAATAAGATGTTATTTTTATGATAAGTCACACATTGTTGTACAGTAATATTTACTGATGACACGTTTCGAGCACAAACTACTGCTCATAATCATATCAAGTCACTCACACAACTTTCTTCATTTATATACATGAGTAAAAATTGATGTGATTAGACATTTCAATAAAATCAATATAAGATAGAGTACATTCAGAAATAATATTAGTGTTATCTATCAAATACAATCAGATGGGAAATAAGACGAGTGTTTTTATAGTCACAATAAGTAACTTGTTAGAATGTTATAATGTGAATTGAATACATTTAAACATTATTTATTCTCCTCTGATTTGACTGGTGGTAATAATATCTTCCATGTCTCTGGTATTTGCATTGAGTCATTTCTGTTGCATGTTGTGTTGGGTGTAGACTCAATGAACCAGGCAGCATTCAGTAATCAACCTCTCTCTATCTCCACCTACCTATATTAGTTTATAATCTTCACTCTGTCCCACCCAGCCTATTGTGTGATTGTGTGTTAATGCATGCAGTGCAATCGCTGAGCTTTTTTCTAAAATACTTATCTTATCGAGGTCAACCATTCTAAACTTAATATTATTTTTAGTTCCTAGAGGAACATAGGAATTCAGACACACGTCTCCAATGCGTTCGATTCTCCGTCAACGTTTTCATCTGGCTATACGTCTGCCTACATGCTTTCATCTCCTATTCACATGACCTCCTCCATGTCACTCCACCGTCGCACTGACGATCAACTCGCCACTTCCCATTTGGGTTCCACTGGGGAAATGGCCTGGTGTGTGATGTCACTCACTTGATGGTTTGTTTTCTCAGTGTAGGGAAGCCAATCCAACTCCATTTCTTCCTGCATATTTATCGCACAGTTGGTTCCTGCTGTGTTGGTTCGTTCATTACCAGAGATCCCCCACTATTGCTGATCTTTTCTGGCCGGCGACCTGATCTTGAGTGAAGTACTGAGCGAAGATAGCTGTTGATGAAGGTGTGTAGTTTGTTCTAAGTGTTCCCTTCTTGACACGCTGGCCAAGTCTCTGATCCGTGTAGTAAGGAGAACTAACTTCACATTGGATTTGAAAATCCACATCTTATTTTTCATGCTGAGTGCTGAGTGTTGACCTCCACACAGACTTGGAAGTAATGAAAGCTCTCCTTGCTTTCTGGATCCACGCTCTGATATCCTCATCAGTTCCGTCCAGCTGTAGCTGAAACGATGCTACCAATATAGTTAGGTGAAGGAGGTTGCTTCTTTCAGATTTCTCCCATTTATGCTGGCTGATTGTTGTCTGTTGTTGTTGGCCAGGAATCTTCACCACCTTTGTTTTCTCTATGTCATTTGACGGAAGTTCTATCTTTGATGCTACTTCCCCTGTCAACCTGTTGCCTTTCGCATGCATATCTTTCAGTGTGTCGGAAACCAGACATTTATCATAGACTATTTATAGAACAACATCAAAATAATCAATGGGCGTAGAAATTCAACGGAGCTTGACGTCGGATTCCTCTCAATTCTCAATGCAAACAAATCAACTGTGCACACTGGTATTAATAAATTAACAATAGAAAATTCTTTTCAAAAGTTTCTTCTCTATTCATCTTCATAAAAATAGGGACAACGTGTTTCATTGTCATTAATATACGGATTGTCAATAAAAACAGAAATTCAGGACTACACCATAAATAACCATGACAACAGTTAATAAAACTTCTTGTGAGGTTGGTTACTCAAACTATTTTTAGAACTACAAATAATAAATAGGCTTAAGAGCTTTAAATATTCCGCCTTAGGGATTTATCCATTCAACATTGATAATGGATATTGAACACAAGTTTATTTAAACAAAGCCCCTATAATTATTACTAGTGAATTTATTTTTTCTCTAACCTTGCTAATGAATATATGTTTTACTAATGTTAATATTAATATTTATGAATGTCAACATTCATATTTTCTGCTTTATTTTTTATTTTGTTATACGCCTAAAATTCAAGGATAAACAAAGCTTCATATTATCAACTAAAACGTATATGTGTGCTGTATTAGGACTTGAGACAGCTGTTCGATGGAAACTTTTTTTCCCAGTTTAAGTGACAGAATGCATGGGAAGTGAAATAAGAACAATAAAGCGCAGATAGCATCGCTGATATTCTCTCTTTTCTGAAGAGAATACATTCATACGATTTGTTTCAGGCACTACATATTTTGTTTAAAGATTTTAAATTGGCGCGAAATTTGATTTGAACTGTTGTTAAATTGGAAAAGTAAAACAAGTGATTCAGCAAGGAAACTCTTTTCAACAACGAATTTACTATCCAGCTGCACGGTGAGGAAATTGAATCATAGGTGTGAATGCATAAAATAACAATAATAGTGGTATGAAATGCAATTAAAATGTTTGTGATTATAATCATAGTTAAATGGCAAGTGGCAAGACAATAAATGTCATATATAGGACAATTCAAAGGGTGTACGGAAGTTGGAAAAGTTATGAAATTACAGGATTACTAGGCAAATAGGACGAGTCTAGTATTCATTTCCTCGATGTGAACTTATTAAGGAGGACCGACGAAACTCTGATGAGATCGAATTATCGAAAGCTGTCATGGAATGGTCAACTGACAAATTTCTACAGCTGGGTACCCATTGATTGAAAACGAAACTTGATTCGGTCGCTTGCGACTCGCATTTGGCGCATATGTAGTGCAGATACTGTGGAGGAAGAGTTAAATCTTTTAAGAAAAATCCTAATAGAAAATGGATTTCCACCACGATTTATAGACAAGAATATACAGTCAAAACCTATGAAATGTGACTTAACATCCGTAACCAAGAAAATACTGTACATGAACTTGGATTTCAAAGGTGAATTAGCTTCCGATATCATGAGAAGAAGGATATAACAGTTTGTGAAAAGGATATTTCCTGCAGCATCGTTGAGATTAGCATTTTCCAGGCTACCATTATTGTTCAATAACCTGAAGGAAAAGATCCTGTAGTTGACTAACTCCCCTGCTCATATAAAGCTAGGCATATCAGTCGTTCGACTTGAGTATTTTCCGAGAGGGTACAAGAAAACTATCTTGCGTGGTTACGAAAAGTGAGAAGTGGGTTATAAGAAGCGTGACCATTGAACATCCGGTAGATATTCGTCGCCTGATCTCTGCAGACTGAGCCTTTAAAGCCATCTACAAGGCGAAAAATAATTTGCCCTGATCACTATTTGTCCGACTAATTTGCTGCATTGCTGAAGCTTTGGTCATCGAAACAGAAAAGCCAGATCTCTGTATACAGCAAATTTTCGTTCAACCCTTCCAACTTTTGATGGTCTTAATCCCTTTATGCTATCCCTCTAAAGTATCATAATCCCTAATCATGTTTTGGCTCTACTTATTTTTCATTTTGTTTATTCAATTTGTATACTTCTCCTTTATTACGTCAATTGTTACTACTATTACTATTCCCACAGTGAATTGTCTCTGATATTATTTCACTCGTTCCACTTGTCATCCTAAATCAATTCTGTTTTGCAACCTTAAATTCTATATTATCAAATTTCATACAATGTTACGTAGCATTTTTAATTTATTCGATATGTCTACTTATACTATAAGTGCACACCCCTTCCAAGTTCTATACATCCTATGAATTGTTCTATATATGACATTAATTGTTTCGCCACTTGACATTTAACCATGACTAAAAGCACAAATATTTTAATGTTAATTGCATTTTATGCTCTCAATACTTTATGGATTTCTGTATGCATTTATTCATGTTTGCACTGAACTGAACTGGACCCAGTTCACTGATCCATAAATCTAAACCTCTGCTGATTAGCGATTTTATCGCGGCCACCGAGCAATGTCGTCTGAGAGTATTTGTTCTAACACCGAACCGTGAAATAAATCAAATCCCTATAAGCTAACTCCTGGAGAAAGTAATCTAACGTACACACACAGACAAAGTTGCCTGCAATGTTTTCATAATTCATAAGTTGGGGTATTTCTAAAATCTACTATTGGCCTTATGGGGTATCCTGGCTTATGTATTTTAATAGTACCATATATTCTACTAGCATTATTAGTTTTAGGCATTAAATTAAACCATTTAAACTCAACCAGTGACGGCTTCACTTAGCTCTAATACTATACCCTATCAGAAATCATTCAAACTCTAGATTAACTAATTCATATGAGATGAAAAGTTAACTAAATGACATTCAACTAGCGAATGACGAAACAATGGTTAGTTTTGACATAACTAGTCTTTACACTATTATACCAATCAATATGGCCTTAGAAGCAGTTAAAAGAGAACTAACTTCTGATTCCGAACTTAGTCATAGGACAAAGCTGCCCATTGAAGAAATTATTTTAGGGATTCAGTTATGCCTCACATCTACTATCTTTAAGTTCCAAGGCAAAATATATAGACAAACAGAAGGTGTAGCAATGGGATCACCAATATCCCCTATCGTAGCAGACATATTTATGGACAGCTGGGAAAATAGTGCTCTTAATACATTTAATCCTACTCCAAAAATATGGTGGAGATATGTGGATGACACTTTCACAGTGTTAAAAACAGAACATATCTCTAGCTTCTTGACACATATAAACTCACTAGTAAAAGGAATAAAATTCACATTTGAATCAGAAAATGAACAAGGAGAATTAACTATGTTAGATTGTAAAATAAAACGAATAGAAGAAGGTAAACTACACACTAGTGTTTATAGAAAACCAACGCATTCTAATAGATATTTAGACTTTAATTCGTCTCATCCGTTAACTGTTAAGGCAGGCTTAGTTAAGTGTCTAACAAACCGAGCAGTAGCACTAAGTAGTACAAGAAAGGACCTAAATGACGAAATAAAACAGATAGAAGAAGCGTTGGTGTTAAATAACTATCCTATAAAATTCATTAGGAAGATCAGAAAAGGTCAAAAGCAAAATAAAAATAATGGGGAAACTAATAGTGATAACATAAATAAGAGAGAATATAAGTCATCTACTGTTATACCATATAAAGAGGAGACATCTGAGGTCCTACGCAGGATACTCAATAAAGCAGGAATTAGGGTGGCATTCAAACCTACAAACTCACTCAGAGACAAGCTTTGTTGGTTGAAAGACCCGGTGGACCCAATTAAACAAAGGTCAGCTACACAGGTCAAACTAGTACGTTTGGGATAGTCAGATTATCAGAACATAAGAATTTAGCTAAGGTAAGAATGTTTGACCCTGAAAAGATAAGTAATTTAGAAAAAAGCTCAGCTATTGCACTTCACGCATTAACAAACAACCAAACAATAGGGTGGGATAAGGTTAAAATTCTAAAAAGTAATCTAGGTAGGTGGAGAGAGAGGTTGATTACGGAATCCTTATTCATTGAGTCTACACCCAACACATGCAACAGAAATGACTCAATGCAAATACCAGAAATATGGAAGATATTATTACCGCCGGTCAAATCAGAAGAGGATAATAAATAATCTCAAAATTCTATTTCAATTCAAACACATCACAACATTCTAACAATTAACTTATTATGACTATAAAAACACTCGTCGTATTTCCCATCTAATTGTAATGGATCAATAACACTCATATTATTATTTCTGAATGTACATTATCTCATATTGAATTTTATTCCAATATCTAATCGATTCCACACATGTATATAAATGAAGGAAAAAAGTTGTGTGAGTAACTTGATATGATTATGAGCAATAGTTTATGCTCGAAACGTCATCAGTTGATATAACTGTACAACACTGTGTGATTTATCAAAATAAAATCTTATCCATAATGGATTACACACACAGACAAAGTTGCCTGCACTTCCAAGGAGAAGCTGTGATCAGTAAGTCTCATCAGGTAGGACTTGTGGATAAATACTTGCCGATAACGTTGGCTGGTAGTCGCGCTAAGATCACGAAGTGGTAGAGGTTGACATTTATGAAATGGCCACTGATTCGGGTCCCACTGGTTGAATGATCTTCGAGCTTCGCTTGTAATCGGTAGATCCTGGACTCTAACCCTTGCGGGTGCTTACTGATGAAGAATTCCAAACTAGGAGGAAAAGCTGTCTAGTAATCCATCGTTTCCAGTGTTCCTGAACCTGACATCTATCCATGTCCTCTGCACATATATATAACTAAAGTTTTTTGAAGTTGTACGCAGTTCATGAGAAACCGACACGAAATAAACAATAATGCCGTCTTATTCCGCACAAACAGCTTTTTCTTTACGCTAATTCGTTCTAAATTGAGATACTCTTTAGAAACTTCAGCGTACAAAAGTACACTCTGATGAAGTAACTCATTTAGTCGGATAATAAAATATTCATGACTACGTATAAAAGCATGAAGAGTACTCCTTTTTGAAAAACCAAATGTCTTAAACTTCAACAAAAAGCCTCCCACCTCTTGTGTATATTCATAAAATCAATAAATAAACTGTCTATAAACGCGGCATGTTATCATGTCAACTGATTGTAGCGAAATCAGGGTTTAACATCGTTGCAATTTTACTTCTTCCGCAATGATAAAAGTAACTGGTAAGAACTAAAAGTAACTTTAGTCAGGAATGATGTGAGATGTTGAATAATTCAGAGTGAAAAAGACGGACTATTTACAGGAAAATTACACGACTTTGCTTAAAAACCAAAGGACTGAGTCCAACAGATATTTAGTGGGTAGAAACAAAGTTTAACTAGAAAGAGTAAAACAGGAAGCAGGTTACGTAATCACATAACATGTATGTTTTCATGAGGCAGTCAAAAAGCAGGATGATAGTGAGTGTTATGATTAGACGAAAAATAAATGTTTTCTAAATAGGAGATAAAATGACACAACAAAATTTGTATACTTTGTTACCACCACCAGGACAGGGCGAGTTTCACGACTGTCTCTTTCTACACACTTCGATTTCGTTTTAATCCCTTGACCACGTCTGTTTCAGCAAAATGTATCAGGCTAAGTTTCTTTTGCTAATCGATTATTTTCGCCGCCTTCAGATTGTCCACAAAATACCCAGTGTCCAGTAGATTTTGCTCAATCACACTGTTTAATATCTGTGGTTCCTTCCGTCTGATATCCTTCGGTATGCGTTCAATATATGTGCTTTGGCACATACATGTAAACTGGTAAACACAGTTGGAGATAACGTGTGGTGTGAGTTTGTCCACATGATAAACACATGCATGATTCGTGGTTGGATATGATATTCTCAGTTCAGCAGTCCTTCGAAATGAGGACAGGAGTAAAACAAGGCTGCCTACTATCGCTGATGATTTTCCTGATTGCAGTAGATTGGATAATGCAACAAACAGCGGGTAATGAGGAGACAGGCATAAAATGGACTCACACAAAATACTTGGGGGATCTGGACTTTGCCGATGATATTTGTCTGATTTCCCACAAACTGGAAGATATGCAAGCGAAAAGCAACAAGTTGGCGATCGAAGAAGCATCAAAGATAGGACTTCGCTTCAGGTGAACATAGAGAAAACAGAGGTGATGAAGATTCCTGGACAAGAACAACAACAACAGACAACGATCAGCATAAATTGGAGGAACCTGAAAGAAACAACCTCTTCTACCTACCTGGGAAGCATCGTTTCAACTACAGGCGCAGGGAACTGACGAGGAATCAAAGCAAGAATCGGAAAGCAAGACAAGTTTCACTACTCTCAAGTCTGTGTGGAGGTCAACAGCACTCAGCAGCAAAACGAAGATAAGATCCGGATTTTCAACTGCAATGTGAAGTCAGTACTACTATACGAATGGATCAGAGACTTGCACTGTGCGTCATGAAGAGCATCTCAAACAAACTACAGACCTTCATTAACAGTTGTCTTCGCTCAATACTTCACTCAAGATCAGATGGCCGGCCGGAAAAGATCAGCAACAGAGATCTCTGGGAGCAAACCAACCAGGAACCGATTGTGAAACAAATAGGCAGGAAGAAATGGAGATGGATTGGCTGGCTATACTCTGAGGAAACAAACCATCAAGTGATATCACTAGACAAGCCTTTGAGTGGGAACCGAAAGGGAAGCGGCGAGTTGGTCGTCAGTGTAAGGGTGACTTGGAGGAGGTCATGTGAAGAGGAGATGAAAGCGTCTGGGCTGACTTGGAGTCAGGTGAAAACTCTAGGAGAGAACCGAACGCAATGAAGACACACGGCTGAAGCCCTATGTTCCTCTAGGAATTAAAGGAAAATATAATAATAATACTGATAAGACTCTAGAAGTTCTGGATCTCGTGGACAATTCATATGTATTGTCACACAAACTCGCTGACTTCAAGGTTTAAAACCAATAAGTTGTCAGGAGTACCAGAGAAGACAGGACCTCAAGTGAGTATACAGAATACATGGGTGGTAAAAATAACAAGCCACCAATAAAATCAAGCACTAATCACCATCAACGGGAGAAATGTAAAAGAGGTTACTTCCTTTCACTTATCTAGGCGTTATCGTTTCAACTACATGCGATCAGTATGGATGAAGCTGTAACAACGAGTATTGGAAAGGCGAAACAGAAATTTATCAGTCTGACTTCTTCTGCACTAACTCTGCATGAAGAACGAAATTCAGATTTTCAACACCAGTGTCAAGTCAGTCAGTTCTTTTATGTGGGTCCCAGACTTTTGTCAAGGAAAGCGTTTCTAACAGGTCACTGAAGGCTTTTATCTTTTCTTCTCTTTTCTTTCTTTCTACACGACTTACCATCTTCAAATGACATTAATTTTGTCAAATATGCTGACGACCTGACTGTATCTTTGCCTGTCAAATGTCAAAGTGGCTTTCTGTCAGAAATCAGCCAGTGGTCCAAGGAAAACGGTCTTACCTTAAACCCCTCCAAAGGCCAAACAGTCAATTTCACCTTCAGGCATAAATCCAACCTAAATAAACTGGTTAGCACTCACGAGGTATGCAACATAGACGGCACTGAAATAGAAACCAAATCGGAAATCAAATACCTAGGCGTGATTCTATCTGCTGATCTCTCCTGGACGTCTCATATCTTGACAATTTCTAAGAAAGTATTCCGTCTTACCTTCTACATCAAGAAGTTAAAACATTCTGGTATAACCCAACCCTTACTCCTAGAGTTCGTAAACTCTCGCATTCTGCCTATTATTCTCTATTGTTCCTCCTTAGTTTTTCCCGGGCTACTGAAGAAAGACTATAACATCATATTATGAAGGATGTTAAAGGTTGTCAGCAAGGTAACCAACGTGCCACTTAACCAGCTTCTTAATATTCTGGTTGACAGGCATTTGGACTCATGTGAAAAATGGGCCAAATCCATTTTATCTAACTCACACCACCCTCTTCACTCACAACTCTCCCCTTGCATCTCATCAGGCAAAACCAGAAGCCAATATAGAAAACTACATGCTCCCACTAGAAAGTACAAAAACTCAACCATACCCTACTTAGCTCGTGTTCTGTGCGATAAAGAAAGCATTAGGCGTGACACTTATAATTCATTAAATAGTCAGTAGTACAACTGGATCTCGTCTTTCCAACTCACATCATCAATAGGTACAACATTTTCTTTCTTTCTTTTCCTTTTCTCTCTCTTTTTCCGTTATGTGCTGCTTTGTTTCTTTCTCTCGCTTACGCCAGTAAATATGCTAGCATCTACTTTGTAACACCTTCAAACATTGTTCAGTTTTACCTTTGCTACCGACATGCCAATATGTTGTTGTCATAATGAACTGAGATTTCCTTAATCTATGAAGAATTCTATTTACTGATAATGTACTAACTGTATGCAATACTGCAGTAAAAATGCTGAGAATTCCATTCTGTATCACAAGTATTGTTTTTGGATTAGCCAAATTATTATTATTATTTATGAACAGCTGCCTACGCTCTACACTGAAAGAATTATCAATAAGAAGCTCTGAGAACAAAATAACTAGGATCCTATCGCTCAATAAATATGTCGAAGAAAGCGGATGTGAACTGTGCTCATGTTGAGGAGGTCGTTGAATGAAGTCAAGCGCCAGGCGAATCATCAAATGGAATACCAGTACGTAAGGCGTCGGATGGTGACAGAGAGGAGATAATATGAACAGGAAACGAGAGACTATGGGAAATCGTGGGGCCGAGTGAAGACGATTGCAGAGAACACGACAAAGTAGAGATGTAGTGTTGCTAATAATAATAATACTGAAAAGAATTAAAGAGGCATTAGATGCGGAACTCTGCCACCCACTGGAACAAGCTGGATTCAGGAAGGGCAAATATTGTTCTGGTCATAGTGCAAATCTACGCATCATCATCGCAGAACAAAGCATAGAATGGCAGTCGCATCACACTCTACCACAATTTCGGCGACTGCCAAGATGCCTTCGACAAATACTGTTGAACGAGAAGCAGTTTGAAAACTACCTCAACACTACGGCGTGCAGCGCCCGAATCTTTATCAAACTCATTCAACAGCTGACTATATGACAGTGCCACGTGTCACGTGATCCACAACGGAAAACTCAGTGAGGCGTTCGAAGTACATATAAGAGTAAGACAAGGCTGGCTGCCTATTATCACCTACGATAATAGTCTTAATTGTGGTTAACTGGATTATGCATCAGACTGTAGGAGGTTAGGAGACGGGAATACACTGGACCACCGATGAGAAGACTCTGGGAGATCTGGATTTTGCGCAGAGATAATTCATGTATAATGTCACAAAAAATCGAAGAACTGCAGGCAGCCAATAAAGACAAGACTCCAGGTGAGCATAGAGAAGACGGAGGTCATGAGGATAACCAACCGATCACCACAAACTCAAGGGATTTCTCAGAGGTTACCTCCTTCGCTTATCTGACCAGGAAGCATGGTTCTAACCACAGGCAGTCGGATTGAATGAAGATGCTGAAGCCACCCAGACAAAATCGGAAAGGCAAGGTACACATTCATCAACCTGAAACCAGTTTGGGAAACTTCTGCACCTACTCAGCCTAAAAAACAACACAAATGTGAAGTCAGTCAGACAGTTCTTCCATACGGGTTAGAAACTTGCAGTGAGTGTCACGAAAGGAATTCCCAATAGGTCACTGAGGACCTTTATCAACAGCTCCCACCTTCTCTAGCTCCATACTCAAGTCCAGATGGCCAACGGACCAGCCAGAAAGAATTTGCAACAAGAAACTCTGGGAACAAACCAACTAGCAAGAGCCGATGGCTCAACAAATATTTAGGAGAAAATGCAGATGGATTCATCAGGCATATGTTGAGGAGACCATCGAATGACATCACGCTCAATATAAGCCATCACTCCAGTGGAATCCTATCGACGAGCGGTGAGTGCCTCGTCAGTGGGAGGGTGTCATGGAGGAGGTCGTGCGAGTTGGAGGAGATGGGAGATTGTGGGCAATCGTGTAGGTATCCAGTCAGAGAGGGAGAGGGTATAGAATAGAAGAAAGTGGAGGTGTGTTTTTGAAGCCATCATTATATTTTCCTCGGAACCCAAGGGAATATTAATAATACTGATCACTTTTAATCTTAACTCCTATATTTAATCTTCTTCTGCTTATGTATATTAAGAAAATCAATAAATCAATATAAATTCCTATTCAAATCTCAATCAATTCACTTGATTATACGCTCACAACAAAATCGTTCGTATACATGAAGAGAGTAGCTGTCATTTTCGATGTAGTCCAATAAATTCATAGTAAATAATACTTTCGAAAATGTAAGTAGTCTGATTCACCGTAGAGTATGTAAGGCTTTTTTCTGTCCTAATAATAAGTATATATATATATAAATCGACTAATGAGTACAGTTAAAAACTCAACATTCTTTTTTATTTTCTCAGAGAAAATTTTTTTGAAAATTATAAATTATTCTACAAAACCTGAGATAGAATACGATAAACGTGGGATATTTTTGCCCTTCAAATTTATCTTTTATATATGTATGTGTGTATTTGTGTGTGTGTGTAAGGATAAGAGTTTTTCTATGATGATGCTTACTTTATTTTGATATTTTCACTTTTGACGGGGAAGGTAGAAGAAGACGATGAGAAATAGAAACACAAGGAGCTTGAGAGAGAGAGAGGGAGAGAGACAATCGATGAACACTGTCATCATCAACAGTTTCAGTGATTGAAAAAAGAAAATAAGATTAAATATTAAGAAAAATTTTCTGCTCCTCATCAATAATGTTTGTTCTGCCCTCTCCTAATCCTCGTTCCCCCTCACCTATTTCTCCTCTGCTGACTACTTTACAGGATATTTTCCCATGGAAAACTTTACGATAAATCACTTGACTAAATAATAAATAAAAAGCCTAAGAGAAGGCAGATAAAAAAATGTGAAGACAGCGCCTAGACGATGAGTGTTTTATTTATCACTGGTGTTGATGATTTGTTGATTTCATATGGAATTAATAAAAAGACAATTGCAGCGAAGAAAATTTTCTTTTCGACGAAGTCATCATCTAGGCTGTACATTCGTGTATTTATATCAAATGGATAGGAAAGTTCCAGAATAATTTCTGGTTAGGGGTCAAATTAATAAAAATTACAATTAGGAATTAAAATGACGTAACAAACAGGGGGGATGGGTAAAACTCGAACAAAGTAGCATTATAATAACTAAGAAGACTGACATTACGCAATTGGGGGTAAGAAATGTAGAAATAACAAAATATACAGGATGTTTGGATAAGAAACTAGTATGATGAATAATTGTTTATGCAATCAGGGATTAAATATGTAGAAATAGTAAGATGACAAAATAAACAGGAAGAGTGGGTATGAAAATATGGTAGTGTAAACAGGGTTTAAGAAAACTTAAAATAACATGAATAAACAGGAAGTTTAGATAAGAAAGGTGATGAGATTGTCATTACTAAAAAATTTTTACCTGTTTATGATGGCCATGGTAGGGAGAGGGGTTGGACGTAATTCTTTTGGATACAAAGTGTGGGTTTGAGCTTTTGGATAGCTAGCGCCTCAGCTATGCCCAGATGTCTTGATTTGATTCCCTTTGATAGGTTTGATTGAATTTTGTATATTACTTTGAAGGATTTTTCGAAAGGCGCTGAATGTCCTGAGTTGACCAAATGTTCTGTCACTGAACTGTATACACGTTTTCGGTCTCCTTTTACTAGCCAGGCTGGGTAGTGTTCGCGAGCGCGTTTTTCAAGTCGGCGCATGGTACGGCCGATGTACTCAGCTCCACAAGAGCAAGTAAACTGGTATATGCACGTTGAGGTGGCCCAATGCGACGGCTTGTCTTTCACGTTCTGGCTGAACAGTTTCTTGCAAGAAAACGTCAGTCGTAGGCTCGCGGCGAAGTATGTTTTCTTTAGAGATTTGCAGAGACGTTTGCGAAGGATTTCTGCTTCGATATCACCTTTGAATTCTAGATTAAGCAGAAGTGTTTTCTTTGGAACAGATTGGACTTGTTCTGAAGTCTTAGTCTTAGATTTGAGATTTCTGTCTATGAACCTGGGCGGGAAACCGTTTTCCATCAAGGTTTTCCGGAGATTACGCAGTTCTTCTTCAATCACTTCCTCGCTGCATATCTTCCGAATCCTCGAGGAAAGAGCGTATATCAGGTTCCTCTTTCTGCTTAGGGGCACGAAGCTTTGGAAGTTGATGAATTGACCATTCCAAGTAGGTTTTTTGTATATGGATCTTTTCAGAGAGTTGTTGGCGTTTCTTGTCAGCTGGACGTCGAGGAAGTGAAACATTCCGTTGGATTCAGTCTCAAGTGTGAAGTCGATGTTTGGGTGGGCGTTATTGAAGATTTGAAGTAGGTTTTTTAAATCACAATTCTCATCACAAATAATGAAAGTATCGTCGATGTATCTCTTGTAGAGATGAAGGTCGTTGATAGTTGATGATAGGGGGTTGTTTTCTAAGCTAGCCAAAAAGCAGTCGGCTAATAGGGGTCCTAAGGGAGAACCCATTGCTACCCCATCTACTTGCCTGTATATTTCTTTGTTGAAACTAAAGTATACGTTGAAGGTGCATCGTAGTAACAGTTCTTTCAGGTAATGGATCGGTATACCAACATCGATGCTATTGGATTGAATGTAGTCGCAAAGGAAACAAACGGTTTCTGTCAATGGAACGTTGGTGAAGAGAGAGACAACATCCAGGGAAACCATTTTCTTTTCTGCCACATTGACATTCTTAATTGAATCAACAAAGTCGAATGTGTCACGGAGGCTGTGTCTTGAAAGCTTCTCTTTCACCGGCCCGAGAATCTCCACCAGCCATTTCGCGATTGTATGATATGGGGAGTCTATCATATCTAGTATTGGGCGGAGTGGGACGTCTTGTTTGTGCACTTTAGGTAAGCCGTACATGCGCGGTGTTGTAGAACCAGATGGGCGCAGTTGTTCGTATAGTTTTGATTTCATATGGTGAATGGGGTTTTTTGGTGGTGAGGTTTTTCTACTTTTCGACCCGACCAGACCATCTCCTGCCTCATAACCTGTTTTCTCATGAGCGTTTGTCGACTGTTTTTATGGCTTTTTGTTTGTATGCAAGTTGAGAATATGATTGTAAGTTTTGAAAATTTAGTAGATAAGACTCGAGAGATAACATGAATTTTGGCTTATATTCAGAATTAATTGATTTCTACACAAGTGATACTTTGGAGTAGTATGGGAAGCGAAAGAAATTGGAAGTTGTTGAATATATTTAGGACTCTATATACTACTGAATGAGAGACATGAGTAGAAGTGTTTGCTGGCTGGATAGCCCATTCTGTCGACTGGGAGTGATCTCATCAGCAGTGATGAAGGTCGGTGAGCCAAATCACTTCAAACTACTGGCTACTTTGGTGAAGGGGTGAAAACTCTCAGGGCTGAGTTAGGCCGGGTACATTGATGATGAGCTTTCCCAACCCCCCTCGAAACGAACGAAACAGTCATTCAGGGGTTAGCTCAGCTCGATCTGGCTGATGAGTGCCATTGGCTGATGTGAGTGCATGTCCAACTGATCATGATTTTCGATGAGTAGTATGTAGCGTTGTGCAGCTATTCTTACTTTCTTGGCTGCCGTTTATGGTATGGTATGGATGGCTATGCAGTAGGATGCAGGAGAAAGATCGCTTCCCTGGGTCTTTCTGCATTGCTCTCCGATGCTTCCTTGAGAGACGCACAATCATACAACACTACGAAGACAACAAAAAGAAGATTATTCGTCGATAAATATATGAGGGGTTCTATTCAACAATAATAACATGGAAAACTCACAACCACCTCAACAGTGCCGTTACGCAGCTATACAAAGCTAGGTAAATTTTTAGCATAAAACAAGTACTGTCGAACAAAATTGTTTGACCAAAATTACCTCAGAATCAGGTAGAAATTTCCCAACAAGGTGGAATCAAAACTCTGTCAGCAAGAATCAAACACCAAACAGTGCTCGCGGCCACTCCAATGTCTCAGTGACCTTGACTTTATTCAAACAAAATCTCAGTCTTAAAAAAAATACAGTCAATGCATAGCACAACTATACGGAGAAGTACTCAAATTAAACATTAAGCAGGATGAAACAAAAATAATAAGGACCAAGTCAGCAAGTGGTATGCAAATGTTAAGAGAATGATAGACGATCTCGGAGAAAAACAGGAAATAATTACATTAATATATGTGTAAAACTTGGGCACTGTCGTAGTAAGTAATTCCATATTAGTTTGTTTATTAGATATATCATACAATGAAACGGTATTATTTATTGGATGACGTTTCGAACAAAATTTGTTGTTCTTAATCATATCACTTATAATCACAAGACTTCGAAACTTGAGTTTTATAGCTTTCTTTGTTCCCTCCTATTTGTCGTCGTTGGCGTGGTAGTAGAATTTTCCAGATGTCCAACTGGACAGGTGTTGAATCACTCCTATCACACGTACTCTCTTAAGTTGATTCGATAAAAAAGGTTCTGTTGACATCAATCTCTCCCTATACCCTGTGACATTAGATTTTAAAACTGTCATCTTATCTCATCCATCCTATTGTATGGTTGTGTGTAATTGCATGCAGTGAGTGCTATATCTGAAATCTTCTCTAGATTACTTATCTTATTCGGGTCAACCAATCTAGATTTTGCTAGGCTTTTGTGCTCCGCTAGCCTGGCTAACCGTGTTCCACTACTCTGACCTACGTATTTGACCTGACATTTACTGGAGGCAGGGTATTGGATAAACTAAATTGTTTTGTTTTAAAGGCTCTACAGGATAATTTAACCGAAAAAGATTGTTTCTAATTGAGTTCGTGGGTTTGAATGCCAGCCAATTTTATTCCTGCCTTGTTAAGATTTCTGCGTAAGGCTTCCGAGGTTCCTTCCTTGTATGGAATTACTACTGATAATTTAGATTCCTTATTTTTGGTGTCGTCATTAATATTATTATTACTATCGCTATTGTTATTATCATTATTACTGCTATTATCACTATCGCTACTATCATTATTTATTTTATTTTTACAGGGGGCAGTGGATAGTCAGTTGTTTTATCCTAGTTTGAGAATCATTGGCAGGACGCACCCACTGGGGTTTAAACTCAGAACTTTCCGGTTACAAGGCAAGCTTGCATACCGCTGATGACATTGGCTGGTGGTTGCTCTAAATCACCAATTGGTAGAAGTTAGAATTCATCGGCTAACCATTGAACTGGATCCCAGTGACTGAGTAATTACATTATTAGCTGGAACATCCAAATAATTATCAATATTGTGATTAGATCTTTCAGGAGGGAATTTTCAAACAATTAGCCCGTTACACAATGTATCAAATACATCCAGCTGATAAAACCTGAACGGAATGAAACGCGTATCCTGGATTCTTCCGTTATCTACCAATTTTTCAATACTCAAATCTTGCAACGATGATAAATGTCCAACGATAATATATCACATGTTTTAGGTAGTCGACATCTTCTGATTGTGATGTGCACCGAGTGTGTTTGGCACTTATTTGCAGAGTAAACCTTCAGTTCGGGATCTTTTGAGTACAAATATGTTCTTCTTAACTATTTTGCCCTCAAGCAGACTCATTTATTCATAGTTTAAATATTACAACTCATTCAATTGAATTTTAGATTTCCCGGTAGAGTGATTGGACAAAAGTGCTCGGTCTCAGGTTGACACGTTGGCTTCTTGTGCAGATGCGTCAACGATGTTTGGGCATGTAATTGGAAGTTAACTTCGTGGATAGTGACTAGCAGTGGGATCCAGGACGCGCATTTCGTTCTATTTGGGACTTGTCAGCTAGAGGATGTACCTGCATTCCCCAGTGAGTGATGTTCACACTGAGGCCCACAGTTTCTAACGCCAAAGCGTTATCCCCTGCTAGCCACCATCCACCAAGTTAACCTCTAATTACATGCCCAGACATCGTCAAAGCATCTGCACAAGAAACCGACGTGTCAACCTGAGACCGAGCACTTCGCTTCAATCAATCGACAGGAAAATCTAAAATTCGATTGAATAATTAATATGACCTGTTGTACAAGAGGTGGCTTTCGTGGCCTGAGTGGTCTAGTGGATAACGCTTTGCCGTTTGAAACTGTGGGCACTGGTTTCGAGCCTCGGTGGAACACCATCACTCAGTGACTTTGGAGTGCAGGTACATCTCCTAGCTGACGAGCCCCAAATAGGACGAAGTGCGTGTTTTCTGCATTCCACTGCTAGCCACCATCCACCAAGTTAACCTCTAATTATAACTCATTCAGATATAAATTTTGAGGTAAGATTCTCTAAACTTTTCGCCTCAGCGACTATCAAAATGCATATATCTATTCTGACAGCTGAATGTCTAGAATATTTCTTTAAAATTATCAACTTTAGTACTAGTCAAGTGGAAAATTGAACTAGATATATAAAAGTAGTTAGAAGTATTATTATATTACTATTCATTCACTGAGTCTTAGATGGAATATTGAACCTTAGAGACATATTTCTAATCCAGTTGGTTATCTGTTGGCACCTTCACCTGGCTTTATGACTGTGCTCAAGCCTGAATTACTTCTTCACATCATCTCCTAACTTGTCGATTTCCATTCCGATTCCACTGGAATGTCTGGCACATGGTTACGAGTAAAGACTACAATTCAGGAGAGTAATTAATTAATCAGTTGTTGTTATATGGTTAGAAGCTATTGACAGGAAACGCTGAACCTAAGTCCTACGCTTGTCGCCGCTTACCATTAGGCTAGGCGTGTCTACAATCTTGAAGGAACTCATAGCCCTTTCATCGATTGCCTCCAACTATCTAACAGTTATTCAGAGTGTACCATGATGGTGAGCAGTCTAACGTGGTGGCCATATTGTACACTTAACTGACAGAATTCACTCCGCATCAGACGATAGACTAGACTCATGAAATAACTTACCACCTAGTGTCCAATCAAAGTGTAAATTACATTCCTACAGGAGGTCTGTTGCGAGCCGAATATCTCAGTAACGGCGCCTCTGACTGCAGTGCTAGGTGACATGGTTTGGAATCTCAAAAGGGGCATACCTCTCTTCAGGAGTGCAGATATGCCTAGCTGACTTTTGAGTGCCAACAGTCACGAAACCCAGATTCAGAGCTTCCTGCTGATTGCCTTGAACCTCCTTATACCATTTCATCATTTATTTACGTTCTCGAATTTTCACCTGTACTCGCAAACATTTTCAAATAATTCATGAAAAATTCCCATTCGAGTCTTGAAAGACAGAAGATTAGTAGTTCAGCGAAGAGTCTCTCTTCGGCGAATTCATTTTCATAGCTGTACAATCACAAATGTATATGTAGGTTATTTCTTATGTGTGTATACATTAAGTTTGTCAAACGAAATTACAAATAGTAAGATTTTGGTGGAGTTATGTAATACAAAAGGAGTTCAGATGAATTTTATGTCGATGTAAGAGGATATTAACAAAAGTGTTGAGTTGTCACAAACGGTTGTTAAAGAAGAGTTACGTAATAACGTGGATAGTTTGATGAAAATGTTGTGCTCAGGCTGTACATGGAATCACGGAATTACGCAAGGGTTTTAAGTAGTTAGAAAAATAAGCATACAAGAATAAGGTAAGTCAAACCAACAGAGTTGTTACCACGACAGTAGAAGTGGTTGAATAATTTTCCTTTGTATGTATAGTTCTGGTTCTTCCAAATGAATGGCTAGGGCTTCTGCAATGCAAAGAAGATGCAAACGTATTTTCTTTGGAAGGTTGTTCTACACTTTGTAGATTACTTTGAAGGAGGCATTTGTTGAGATAGAATGACCAGTGTTGACGAGATGTTCGATCATTACACTTTTGTTACTACCCTCTTATATCAACATCCAATTCATCTGAACTTACTAATTGTATTTTCATTTGACAAATTTAATGTACACACACATACAAAACAACTATATATATATTTGCGATTGTACAGCTATGAAAAGTGAATTCACCGCTGAAAAGAGACTCTTTACTGAATTACTGGTCTTCTATCTAATAATTTTCAAATAAGCTTCAACTAACTACTATAAATTTTTTGAAGGAAACGGAGCAAAACCTCAAGTAGGTTATCACAGAATGCAATGCAACATTGCTTTTCAAACGATATCTGTGTTGCTGAATATTATAACTTCACCTGAAGAATCTGCCTGAGACATAAATATACTGCTAGAGAACGGTACTGAGAATTCTGCTGCTGAAAACCAACCGGGAAGTAATGGATTGTTCATAAATACGCGGCCATCACACCCCCAGCAGGAGTTCTGTAACTGATTTCAGTCTATGGCTAAAACTGAAACCAATCAGATTCCTGCAAATTAAGACTAAAATATTGATCCGACACCCACTAGTGACTGACTACAGGATGAATTGCCTGGAGTCCTAATGAAAAGTCGTTACCGGTCAGGTACATCAGGTTGGGTGTGATGATAACTACCCACAGGTGACATCGGCTGATAGGGGCGTTAAAACTAGCGGTCTGACAGAAATTAGAATTAATGGGCCATTGGATTTAGTCCCAGTGGCTGAATAATCAACGATCTTGACCCTGTAACCTAAAGTTCCTCGGTTCCTGTATGACGGTGATAGTATGATGGTGTGTATACTGTTGGAGATTTCTCAACTAAGCCGAAATCGCTGTTAAGTACACCTTGATGGTTTTCAGTGGTTCTCTGACTTGAACAAAGCAAGAACAACAATTGTACCAGGATAATATGAGCTCATCTTTCATTATTTCGAGGATTCTTCTCAAGTGGTTACAACTTTGATATAAGAATAAAACTTGTGCACTGTGTTAGAGTGTAATTCCATTATGGATAAATTTTATTTTGATAAAGTCTCACAGTGTTCGTAACTCTTAATTAGTTAAATCATTCCGGAATAATGCTACTTTTACTTCCTACCAATTACTCCTTGTGATCATGGAAAAGTTGTAACCATTATGGGCAAATTTTATTTTGATAAAGTCTCACAGTGTTATACAGTAATATTTACTGATGACGTTTCGAGCACAATTTATTGCTCATAATCATATCAAGGTAATCACACAACTTCCTAAATTCATTTATATAGTTCCTTTGTTTTTCACTTGATTTGATTGGTAGTAATATTTTCCATATTTCGGGTATGAGTGATGATTCATTCCTGTTGCATGTGTTGGGTGTAGATTCGATGAACAAGGATTCAGTAATCAACCTCTTTCTCCACCTACCTAGATTACTTTTTAGAATTTTAACCCTCTCCCACCCTATTGTGTGGTTGTGAGTTAATGCATGCATTGCAATTGCTGAACTTTTTTCTAAATTACTTATCTTCTCTGGGCCAACCATTCTTACCTTAGCTAAATTCTTATGTTCTGACAATCTGACTACCCCTGACCTACTAGTTTGACCTATGTAGTTGACGTTACTCACAGTCATTGCAGGGTATTTTGTAAATTATATTATTTTGTCTAATTGGGTCAACTGGGTCCTTTAACCTACAGAGCTTGTCCCTGAGTGAGTTTGTATGTTTAAATTTTTTTTTTTTTTTGATTTTTTTTTTTTTTTTTTTTTTTGATTTACCGCTTGATTCCACACCGTATTTTCAGTACAAGTGTGGAATTTTCAGCATGTGATATCGGTAGCCCAAATTCAGGCCGACCATAGATATCGGGTGTGCGCCGGCAGGGGATCGAACCCCGGACCATGTGCATGGTCGGCGAGAGTCCTAACCACTGTGCCACCGATGCCACCATAATTGCTGCTTTATTAAGAATCCTACGTAGAGAGGGTTTCAGATGTCCCCTCCTTATATGGTATAACAAAGGATGACTTATATTCTCTCTTATTTATGTTATTATTACTAGTTTCACAATTATTTTTATTTTTATTTTGGCGTTTTTCAATCTTTTTAATGAATTTTAGCGGATAGTTATTTAGAACCAACGCCTCTTCTATCTGTTTTATTTCATCATTTAGATCTTTTTTGTGCTACTTAATGGGAGAGTGTTAAGATTCTAAAAAGTAATCTAGGTAGGTGGAGAAAGAGGTTGATTACTGAATCCTTGTTCATCGAATCTACACCCAACACATGCAACAGGAATGAATCATCACTCATACCTGAAATATGGAAAATATTACTACCAATCAAATCAAGTGAAAAACAAAGGAACTATATAAATGAATTTAGGAAGTTGTGTGATTACCTTGATATGATTATGAGCAATAAATTGTGCTCGAAACGTCATCAGTAAATATTACTGTATAACACTGTGAGACTTTATCAAAATAAAATTTGCCCATAATGGTTACAACTTTTCCATGATCACAAGGAGTAATTGGTGGGAAGTAAACGTAGCATTATTCCGGAATCATTTAACTAATTAAGAGTTACAAATACTGACTATTTATAGAATAATTAAATAATTAGGCTTGGAAACAAAAAACAGAGTTGTGTATATATGTGTGTGTATAGAAACAAGGTTTAGCTAGAAAGAGCCTAACAAAAAAGTAGATTACGTAACTATAGGAAATGTTTTATCGAATAGCCAATAGAAAAAGAAAACAACAAGGTAGGGTGAGTCATGTTAAGATGAGAGAGTAGAGTTTTCTAAACAAGAAAAAGGGTGACTCATAAAAGTTGTATATTTTGTTATCACCAGGGCAGTGCAACATTCATCACTGTCTCTTTCTGCGTACATAGATTTGGTTTAAGTCGTTTGATAGCAATTGCTTCAGCAAAGCGTAGCGAGCTAGGTTTCTTTTGCTTGTTGATTATTTTAAACGACTTCAGGTTGTTCACAATATGACCAGTGTCCAGTACATGACGCGCAATCGCACTGTTTAATGCTTGCGGACCTTTTAGTCTTAGGTTCTCTGACTGACGTCAATCTCTGATCTAACTAGATACTAATCCTTATTAAACACAAGTGTGCTGGTGTCTTTAAGGTCCTCCTGGAAGAACCCAACTAGTCATTATTCTTCTCCTGGGAACCCTTGAACTAAACACCACTTCCATCTCTAAATAACCCCCCTTTTCTTTCTTTCCTATCTTTCATCTCTTTATGATTGTTTCCTCTAAACAAATTTCTGTTTATTGAAAATCATTTACAAGCGAGATTTATTAATATAACCAAGTCACTCATTCACTCATAAGACAAACAACAAGAAGAACCGTTAAACAATGGGCTTCAACCACACCCTCACACATACGCACGCACATACACACACACAAACATTTGTATATGCATGAGGAAATGAGGAAATAGATACTATCTGTGAATAGTTTCAACAGAAACCATAGTGAATATATAATTACACACACACACACAGACTGTTAATAATTACAATACCTTTTGACATTTCCGTTGTAATTAGGCATTCCACCATTGTCTTAATTCATTTCTCCTTATTAGAGGAGATAACAATAAGTACTGTGGGAGAATATCTGCACCCACTCACACACACACACATTCACACTCCAAAAAGAGAGAGAGGAGATGGTGGTGGTGGTGGTGAGACAAAAAGCCAAGCCAACGTATCTGATTCAATGTCTAAGTGTCATGTTCAATTGTCAATTGAGCTGGTAAATGCAATAAACAAATCTAATACAAACACAACCACACACTGGAAGATACATTAGGCGAAAAGGGAGAATTAGTAATGCAAAGAAATGACTATATAATTCCTTTTTCCTAAAATACTCTAACCATCTCGTTTGTAAAAAAAACACTTAATCAACTGGTATATTTTATCATAAAAAGGTTTCTTTTCTTTTCCACTAATGTTAGCTGAAATTTCCCGTTGACAGACTAATTGAATGACAACTGTAAGTGAATATATGTGTATATGTATAGTCAACGATACAGACTGTAGAAAACCCTATTTAGCTATGCACCACCACTTCAAATTAACTTTTCAATAAATTAGTGAATAACGACTTAGTTGAATATTGAATGATTTGTTAAAGGCGGAAACTTTAAAATATATAATATCAGATAGTAAGAAATTCAATTCAGTGTTTTTTAAGAATCTTAAACTGAAAATCAATCGAAAATTCAGATGATGTGAAATAATGCAAACTTAATTTAGGTGTCTACATTTAGTTACATGACAAAAGATGTTGAGAATAGCTTCAACCTGTTTATGATAGTTTCTTAAGCTGTAGGTAGGCACAAATATTGCTGTTGCTGGGACTCAGTTGCAGGCAGTTGAATTTCCACACACCACGTTGCGAGTCCTAAACTTAAACACGCATTTACCCAGACTGAAGGAGGTAAGAAGAGACTCGAACCCATCTCTAAGTGGCCGGAATGCAAGTTCAATGATTCACACTGAAACACACCTTCAATTATCAACAATTGAAGACCACTTAATTTGTAACTGTTAGCAACAATTATTACATCTTTGAAAAAGGTCCCCTAAGATCAGACCTAGTGATGATACCATAGCAACATCATCTCACTTAATAATTACCCTGATAAATTAGTCACAAAGTATGTAGGGGAATGTAAAAATACAAAAATAAATAATAATAGTAGTGATAGTGATAGTAATAATAATATTAATGACGACATGGATGTCAAACATGCTCAAGATAATGACAACACCAACAAGAGGGAATCTAAATCATCAGTAGTAATTCCATACAAGGAAGGAACCTCGGAAACCACCTTAAGCAGAATTCTTAACAAGGCAGGCAGAAATAAAAGTGGCTGGCATTCAAACACACAAACTCAATTAGAAACAAGCTTAGTCGGTTAGAGGATCATTCCTGTGGAACCTCTAAAACGAAACAATTTAGTTTATCTAATACTCTGCCTGCAATGATTGTCAGGTCAAATACATAGGTCAAAGTAGTAGAACAGGGTCAGTCAGTCAGACTAGCCGAGCATAAAACACCCAGCAGCAAAATCTAGATTAGTTGACCCGAATAATAAGATAAGAAATCTGGAGAATAGGATAGTTCAGCTATAGCACACACTACATGCCATTCCACACAACCACACAATAGGCTGGATGGAATAAGATGACAGTTTTAAAATCTAATGTAACAGGGTGTAGGGAGAGATTGATAACAGAAGCTTTGTTTATCGAATCAACTGCAAACATGTGTAATAGGAATGATTCAATACCTGTCCAGGCGGACAGCTGGAGAATTCTACTACCCCAACGACGACAAATAGGAGAGAACAAAGAAAACTATAAGACTCAAGTTTCGAAGTCGTGTGATTATAATTGATGACATGATTATGAACAGTGATAAATGGTGTTGGAAACTGTGTCATCCAGGAAACAGTGATACTGTTCCACTGTGTGATATATCTAATAAACGAACGAATATGGAATTACTTACTACCACAGTGCCCAAGTTTTACCCACATATACTTATCTGACTGCCTGTATATCTCCTTATCGAAAGAGAAATTTTCTTTCTTGGTGCATCTTACAAAAGGAAACAATCAGGGAAGACCCAGAAATACCAATCTTCATACATTGGTTCATCAGTTCACCATATGGCATTACCAAGTTCTAGTAAGCACATAAATCTCTTTAAAGCAGTTACAAAATCCAATAAATACTTCTTCATATACTTCGGATGAACGATTCACACAATCTCTGACCTAGATGGCACGATGTTCTACCTGCTATTGACTTTTCAGAAACTGACATTCGTGCACATAATAGTGGCTTCCTTACAAACAGTCATTTTGATACCGTATAGAACTCTTGACATGTAGTATAACATTGCGTCTAATCTTCACTTCATATTGCGTAGTCAGGGAAAAAATAATTATTGAACTACCTGTTTTCATATTTAGAATAAAAATAATGACATTAATATGTAAATGTAAAATTAAAGTATAAATTAAGGGAAATAATGGCAACAATATATCTAAAGACACGTTGAAAACTCGGTCGGTCGGTCGGTTTTCGACATAGAACTTTGCACATATGTGCGGAAGTTCAAGTCGCCACACTCCCTCCTTGTAGCACACAAAGCAACAGAAGAAAGTAGAAGAAATGCATAATAGAGACAGTAAACAGAGGTGTGAGACAAAGGTCTGGTAATAATGAAGAACAAAACAGTTTAATTGGAAATCATAAGTCACAAGGAGTGGATGCATCTGCGCCACTGAGAACGGTTTTAAGCCATATCACCAATTGTTTCCAACCATAGCTTTTTACCGTCCCGAGGACCCCAACCGGTCAGGAAGTCTACATCTTCCTACGTGGCTTAGACTGACTGTTGTGGATTTCATTGACTGGTGCCATGTTTTCGTTTGTCCCTCTCTAGCTCTTTTCCAGTCTGACCCTATATCAGCTAACATTGCCCGTCGAGGAAAGCGATGACTAGGCATACGTAATACATGTCCTAGCCATCTCAGTCAATGTAATTTCACAGTTTCGTCGATTGATTTCCCCGCCTTACCTAGCACTCGACGCCTAACCTCAATATTGCTCACCTTATCATACCACTTCACGCGGGAGATAAAACGCAGACATCTATGATCAAAGACAGCTAATCTTTTCATGTCTTCCACTCTGAATGGCCAGGTCTCACAGCCATAAAGGAGGACGAAGCGGACTGTGGAGCAGTACACATGCCTTTTGGTCAATAGTCGGATATCACATCTACGTCAGAGATGGCGAGACATTGAAAACTAAGGAGTACTGGATATCCGTTTTGTCCTACATTGGGACTCGTCGTCAGTACGCATCCATTTAGGGTGGTCGGGTTTCCAGTGGCTCTCTAAATGGTCAAGCTTGAAACAAATCAAATCCTTAAAACTAACTCTTCAAAACAATATATTTGTGATGGAAAGATTGGAAACATCCCTCAGAATAAATTAATAAATTCATGCTTAACGCTTTCTTCAGTACATGAGATGCTTGCCAATAAAGGTGTCGCTGAGATTCAATGTTTATTTGTGAGGGCATTAGGTCGCTTATAATAGCTTCCTTTCGTGTCTCAGGACATACAAGTAAGGGGATATCCGTAAATAAAGAAAATGCCGAAAGTTCGGCAAAATGAATTTTTACAATGTTTTACATGAATTTAAATGTCTGTCAGTGATGAACACTACCCGCTCTACTGACAGCTTTTACTGTTCTTTAGAATGTAACGACGTTTCTTCAAACAGTACAGAAAAGATTTAAAGGGGCTCGAATAGCAATACAGAAGAATAGGTGAAATGCAACAGTTGAAAGTCTGTTAACGTAGAGGTTGAGTTTCGATACAATAATTTTGTTTAACAATAATCATAGCTTTATTCTGAAAAAGTGTTGATGTAAACATTTGTAAAAATTACTTTTGTAAAATCTCAGAGAAATTGAAATGAGTAATCCCAACGTTCCCTACATTCGGCAAACTGGTCCGAACTTCTTCAGGGAAACTAATCAACATTAACATAACAGAGGTTAATACATGAAAAGGACATCTCTTGTTTTTCAAACCTTTGTCCAATCATATGAGTCATGAAACAGGTAAATATAAAAGTAAAAGAGCATGAATAATGTCTAAAGATGGTTCCAAAGACCTCTGCAGACGTAAAGAAGCTATAAAACAGATCAGAGATTGCATTGCTTTCGATAGAAACGGGACTCGAAATCGACTTTGACAAGAGTAAGGTTCCAAAGAAAGGTTTTGGTTCGTATAAAGCAAGACTGACTGCAGAAGGCCTACATAAATGGGTAAATCCCAATATCTTGAACAGACGTGAAGGTGTAATGTTAGCTGATGCATGGAAAATCCTGATTAATAAATAAAAAATGGATATGTAACACTAATTAATCATACTTGGTCTATACTCCTGATTGTCTCTATCTTCTATATGGAGAGACTAACAGATGTTTTCAAACTGTTTACCCATACACACATGCACACAAACCATTGTATACCGCTTATTCACAATGAAATCCGTACTGACCAATAACTGAGTACACATAAATATTTTTTGTATTCAGTTATCTAAGTCCATGAACTTTTAGTCGAACGTAATCGCTAAAATTCTGATGAAAAGTACATTCTTAAGACTACAGGATTTTCATCATGAGGTGACATTAGTTAGAGAACCATTGGAAAACTAACTGGGAGTACTGGACAGCTGTTTCGTCCTCGTTTGGGACTCTTCATCAGTACGCACCCACCGGGATTCGAGCTAAGGACCTTCTGGTTTACAAGGTGAGCTCGTATACCATTAAGCCACTGGGACCCTATCCTATGGCCCTTGAAATCTAACTTCTGTCAATTCACGACATAGCGCGACCCCTAGCCAATGTCTTCGGCGAGTATTTGTCCTCACACCCGACCCGCTGCACCCTACTAGTCACGACTTCTCACTAGAACCCCAGCTCACTACCTACCTGTGCTCCCAGGTTTTCCAGTGGTTCTCTTCCTAATGTCAGCTCATGATGAAAATCCTGTAACCAATCAAATCCCTACAAACCAACACTTGAATGAAAATAGACTAATATTTGTAAGTTTGAGGTTAAATTTTGATCACAGTTCATACAATTTTGTTTATTATATTTTGATGACTGTTTCATGATTCATATGACTAGGCAAAATTTTATGAATAATAAATGTTCTTTTCATATATATACCTCTATGTTTGTTAGGATTAGTTTTGTTTTTATGAGTTTGATCGCGGATTGATATCACTTAGACAACCACTGATAACCAGGAAGTACTACAGATGTTTCATCCTAGTTTGAAAATCACCAAAAGTACGCACCCACCACCACAGTTCGAACAAAAGACCTTCTGGTGATAAGGCAAGCTCGTGTATCATTCAGTCATTGGAACCCTACTGATTGGTTAGCCCATGAATTCTAACTTCTACCAATTCGTGATTTTAGCCCGACCACCAACCAATGTCATCGGTGGAACATCCATCCTCACTCCCAACTGGATGGCCTCCACTGGTCATGATTTCTTACCAGACCTTCAGGCAACTTTGTCCTGTAGCCAGTTATTAGCAAACACCCAGTGGGTGCGTACCGCCAATGAGTCCCAAACTTGGATGAAACAGCTGGCTACCCAGTACTCCCTGCATGTTTTCAAGGGTTCTCTCAGTGATATAAATCCGTGTTCAAATTCAAAAAATAATCAATTTATTCCAAACAATAATAATTTACAGAATGGGATTTTCAATGCTTTTACACATCTTGCAACAATTTAGCTCCTTTTATAAACATGTACACACTGCTTACACTTAGCAGTTCAGTTACTGACTGAAAAGGTCTATAAGTTCCTCTCTGACATTCATCCCTTTTCACACATCATCAAGCCTTAAATAAGATGGTGTGGTATAATTTTTATATTTAGTATCTGTACGAGCATAAATTCTTATGAAGTTTCTTTTGGTTTCACCCCCAAAGATATACAAGGGATAATTTGTAGATGAAGAGGAGAATGTTCAGTATCAGACAAGATAACTTTAGACGAATCCTTGCAAGAATTGAACGGGGTGCCACCGACAATTATACATCTCATCCAACAGCTGTACGACAATGCTGCATGCCAAGTAATCAACAACGGGAAACTTATGGAATCCTTCGAAGTGAGGACAGGAGTAAGACAAGGCTGCCTACCATCGCCAATGATTTTCCTGATGAAGTAGATTGGATAATGCGACAAACAGCGGGAAATGAGGAAACAGGCCTAAAATGGACTCACACAAAAAGAGACTTGGAGGATTTGGACTTTGCCGATGATATATGTCTGATTTCCCCCAAACTGGAAGATATGCAAGCGCAAAGCAACAAGTTGGCAGAAGAAGCATCCAGATAAGATAGTACTTCAGGTGAACATAGAGAAGACAGAGGTGATGAAGATTTCTGGACAAGAACAACAACAACAGACAACGATTAGCATAACTAGGAGGAACCTGAAAGAAAAAACCTCTTTCACCTACCTACCTGGGAAGCATCGTTTCAAATACAGGTGGACGGATCTGACGGGGATATCAAAGCAGCGAGAATCGGAAAAGCAAGACAAGCTTTCACTACTCTCAAGTCTGTGTGGAGATCAACAGCCCCACTCAGCAAACAACAGAGCTACATTAACAGCTAGCTGTCTTCGCTCAATACTCAAGATCAGATGGCCGGCCAGAAAAGATCAGCAACAGGGATCTCTGGGAGCGAACCAACCAGGAACCGATTGTGAAACAAATAAGTAGGAAGATTGGCCGGCCATACTCTAAGGAAACCATCAAGTGACATCATTAGACAGGCCATTGCTCGAGTGGAACCCGAATGAAAGGGAAGCGGCGAGTTGTTCGTCAGTGCAAGGGTGACATGGAGGAGGTCATGTGAAGAGGAGATGAAAACGTGTGGGCAGACTTGGAGCCAGGTGAAGACTCTAGCAGAGAACCGGACGCAATGGAGAAGCACGGTTGAAGCCCTATGTTCCTCTAGAAATTAAAGGATACAATAATAATAATAATAATTGCAAGAACTGAAGTGCCTATTGACAATAATGTCAGGTAGGTAAGTCAAAGGCACACCACTAACCCTTCTTACAATCTTCAGAGTCGTATGTAATATGGCATAGTCTTTTTTGAGAAGCCTTGGGAAGAATAATGGGAAACAATGAAGAAGAATGGACAGAATACATGAATTAATAAACTTCAACAGAAGGAAGAGATTGAGTTATGCCAACAGAATGTCACAACTTCTTTATGCAATAAGTCAAATGAAAAATTTTCTTAAAAGTCAGCAGGATCTGAGATGACGACCAACACAGAAGATCCGAAGAAGAACTGATGCCGACGAGAAGAGAGATGTTCAATTTACTCTCAGTCACACTGCTGTCAATATTACAGGAAGCATGCTACAAGTGATGAATTATCGATTGTTATATTACTTGAAGAGCTGGCACAAGGAGTAAATATCTTGCAATTAAACAAGTTAAAAGTTCGACACTCTCTATGGAAGCAGAACTTTTCAAAATAAAGTTGTTATTGATATAAGTACAAAACTCGGGCGGTGTGGTAGAGTATGACTCGATTACAGATAAGATTTTATTTTGGTGCATCACACAATGTTCATTATGCAGTAATATTAATGCAACGAGCCAATTGGATGTCCTTGGGCATGATAACGGCACGCTTGACATAGATGGAACACAAGTTGGTGTCTTCGAAAAGATCAACCAAGTAGGCTTTACTAGCTTCTTGCAGAGCAGACACTGCTGACCTATGGAAACCTAAGTCAGTCTTAAATTCCCGGGCGATCTCATGGACGAGATGTAGGAAAGGCAATTTGTGGATCAACAATTCAGCGCTCTTCTGGTAATGACGGCTTTCACGGAGAGCAACAGTTCCAGGCCTGTATCTGTGTGGTTTCTTAACGCAGCCAGTAGCTGGTGCGCTTTTACGGGCGACCTTTGGTGGCCAGCTGCTTTCTTGGGTCCACTACACCAGCAGATTAGCGAGTAGTCTGCTTTGTACGAGCCATAGCGAAACACCGAGAGAATAATCTTAATTCTTCTAAGAGATCACAGTGACATCTCACAATCGACTGAGTAGTTTGCAAACAAATGATGATCTGATTGAATCACACTTGATGTTTCATGAGCACTTGCATGAATGAATATACATATCATGTCTAGGTTCTTTTCTCTAACAGATATCAATCCGTGATCAACCAACTATAGAAAATTAATCTTATGCTCGCAAGTGACTTGCTACAGGACAAAGTTGCCTGGAGTTCTAGTGGGAAGTCGTGACTAGTGGAGGCCATCAATTCAAGTGTGAGGATGGATTTCCCATCGATGATATTGGTTGGTGATTATGCTAAAACCACGAATCGGTAGAAGTTAGAATTCATGTACTGGCCATTGAATCGGGTCGGGTCCCAGTGGCTGAATGATATACAAGGTTGCCTTGTAACCGGAAGGTCCTGGATTCGAATACCATTGGGTGTGTGCTGCCGATGATTCCCAAATTAGAATGAAACAGCTGTCTAGTACTCCCTGGTTTTCAGTGGTTCTCTAACTGATATCAACCCGTGGTCAAACTCGTAAAAACAAAACATTTAATTATATGAACTATTAATAACCATAGTTGCTGTTTTCCACGCCTAGCAGAGAGCATCACAATCTAATTTGCAGTCATTTGAAGTACCATTGACATTCTCTCTAAAAATTCTAATTAAAATACTAATTAAAGGACATTATAATAATCTTATAATCTGAAATGTAATTAATGTCGCCATCTATACATCTGTCATTTATCAATCACCATGGTAACTCTCCATTAAACACAACAAAATAGGTGTACTCTGGATGGGGATTGTTATGAGGTATAGGTGAACAGAAACTAAAAATAGTTCTGTCCACAGATTGAGATGATTATTTGTATATATATTCCGACAGTAAAATAGTAACAACCAAAATATATACAATTTCTGTACTGATTAATGTTAAAATTAACGGTCTTTTCTTCTGGTTCTGACACACAACATTTAAAAGAGGCACTTATTCAAGGTTCAATTTTCTTTTGCATGTTCATGTCATACAAGATTTCATTAATTTTAGCGCCAGTCATTTTCAATTATTACTCCGTTATATTTGTAAGGTAAAATGTCATAAAGTAGAAAATTAAACAAGATTCTTTTTTTAACGTCATTTTTTCTAAAATTAGAAATATTTTGTATTTTTGTGTCTGAAAAAACTGGTTTCTTTTTGTTGATAGTGTTATTAGGAAACATAGTTTATCTGATCAATAGAATGTATTTGCAAAAAAGTTCTTCTATGTGGTTTTGAGACTTGATGTGTTACATAAAGCATTTCTATGTCGTGGCTCTGAGTTTGGAAGAGAAGCCAACAGTTCAAAAGGAGAGTATCTAGTAATCAGGAACAACCTAGCTCTTTTGTTCGTGTGAACTTTAGTATCCCTCTTGTACCGTGCTTACTATTATTACTGATAAAGAGTTTTGACTATTATCTGTGTTCCGCTTCTCATTCAAAGTTCGCTTTAGTGGGCTTGATTCCTAACTGTGTGTATTGTCTGTTACATCCAATATGCGTCAAACTTTTATCAACAACTGCCCTCAGCGTCCTGATGTTGGAGGTCAGATGACCGGAGAGGATTAGCAACAAGGACCTCTGACAGTGTGACGAACAAACTAGTGACCATTTTTTAACACTTTTGCGCTCCGAAAGGAACAGAGGGCTTCCGCCTGGAGCTTTGGGGTTTCAGTAGCAGTGGTTTCTTTTAACGGGGTGGGGTTGCTAGCCTCACGCCCAACCTCCCCTCTTTGTTGAGAATATAACTGACTAAAGGATTCAGAGACGTGCTTCAGCCGAGAATTGAACCCCAGACCACGTGCATGGTCGGCCAGCACTCTATCAATGAACCCTCTGACGCACTAGCGACTAGCAACCTATCTCCCAACAAATATGCAAAAGGAAATAGAAATGGATTGAACACACTCTGTGATGACTGTTGGATGACATCACGTACCAGGGCCTCTATTGGGTGTTGAATGGGAAAAGATGAGTTCGAGAGTAACATGGATTCGATGAAAGGTTATACGTAATCGTTGAATATGCTAAAGACAACTGCAGAGAACAGAATGAAATGGAGATGTGCTAGTGAAGCCTAATGTTCCACTCAGAACTCAAGGTAATAGTAATAACAATAATAACAATCTACGCTATACATCTGAATTTCGCAGATGATCTATGTCTAATATCACACAAACTCGATTAAGAGGCAGCCAGTGAAGACAAGACTACAGGTGAACACTGAGAAGATGGAGGTGATGAAGATGACCAGCCAAGAACAAGACCAACGGCAACAACAACCAGCACCAGTCACCATCAATGGAGAGATTTGTAAAAGGTTATTTCCTTCACTTATCTGGTCAGGAAGCACAAGTTCAACCACAGGAACACGGTACGGATGAATATGTCAAAACAAGCCAACCAGAATCGTATGGGCGAAATACGCTTCTGTCAACCTGAAACCAGTTTGGAAATTATCTGAACTCCACCTCAGCATCAAGAACAAGATTCGGCTTTTGAACACACATGTGAAGTCAGTTAGTCATTTCTTCTACACGGGTTAGAAACTTGGCCAGCGTGTCACAAAAATGACTTCCAACAAGCAACAGACTTTCATCAACAGCTGCCACTTTCGCCATCTGATCTTGAGTGGAGAATTGAGCGAAAACAGCTGTTGATGAAGGTGTGTAGTTTGTTCGAAGTGCCCTTCGTGACGCGCTGGCCGAGTCTCTGATCCGTATAGTAAGTAGCACTGACTTCACAGTGGAGTTGAAAATCGTATCTTATTTTTCATGCTGAACTCAGTGTTGATCTCCGCACAACCTTGAGAGAAATGAAAGTTTGCCTTACTTTCCCGACCCACGCTTTGATATCCTCGTCAGTTCTGCCTATATTTGAAATGATGCTTTCCACTTACGCTGATTGCTATCTGTTGTTGTTTCTGTTGCCATTTCTGCTGGCCAGGAATCTCGATCACCTCTGTTTTATCTATGTTCACCTGAAGGAAGTCCAACCTTTGATGCTTCTTCTGCTAACCTGTTGCTTTTCACTTGTATGTCTTCCAGTTTGTGGGAAATCAGACATATATCATCGGCGAAGTCGAGATCCTCCAAGTTTTTGTGTGGGTCCATTTTATGCCTGTTTTCTCACTGCTGGCCGCTGCCTGTCGCATTATCCAGTCTACCACAATCAGGGAAATCATTGCGGATAGTAGGCAGCCAGCCAGCTTGTATTACTCTCATCTTCACTTCGAAGGATTCCGTGAGTTTCGAGTTGTGGATTACTTGGCATGCTGCATTGTCATACAACTGTTGGATGCTATGTATAATTGTTGGTAACACCCCTTGTTAGTAGTGAAGTAGTTGCCAAATCACCTCTCTATTGACGCTGTGTTATCGAAAGCCTTTTGGGCAAAGTTAAACTTTCGACACCAATAACAACCAATCAGCAAACGACCTTGAACGGACCAATCACATGTAAGAGACGTTTATGATAAGCGGAAACGTATATTTATAGAAAAATGCACAAAAAAAATGATAAAACGGTTACAATGGGTATGTTTCCCGAACATGGGAGAGAAACATTTCCCAATTCAGCATGGCAGTGTCAATAGAGTAGTCACACCACATTCTATACATACGTTCATCTAAATAACTATAAATGAGATCCTTTTGAGGTCCATTTATAGCCCTTACTCTATTTTTCAATCGACCCCAAAATCCTTCAATGGAATTTGTGTGAGTCCCTATAACTGGGTGCACGAAATCACTGGAGTGGTTCACTCTGTGATGAATGTATCCCAGGGATGACAATGAATCATAGCCTTTCCACTCGTCGGTATGTACAATTGATCCCAGTTTCACGAGTCGCTTTATAATAGGTACCAGAGTAGTCGCCCTCCTGTCTGCTATTCTCTCAACAAATCCTTTCCGGAGGGACGTGTCGTATAAACCTATGACCCAAATGTTGTTCGCTCTCTGACGACCACGGTCATATTTCTTCTTCACCAACACTGTCTCATACACATGGACTACTACGTCGTCTCCGCCTAACAACGAAATAATTCTGTCCATTCTCCATGAGGCGATGTCTCTGCAGTGCTGGTACCACTGAACTGTTGAGACTAGGCTGTTCTCCATCTTGGCAGCAGAGGCTCTCACGGGCTGTTTCAGTACTCAGTAATTGCAAATGTACAAAATATGGGTTAGGGAGAGATGCGACCTAGCAAAAAAAGTTCCTACGAAATATTACCCTCTGATACAAACTCGCTTCCAGCATATTCCACAACGATGTACAAAACCATCAGTTGACCTAGTATAGCTTTTTAGAGTCATTACACCACCACACGAACAACTTCTCTCCTTTAGAAGCAAGCCTAAGTCCAGGCAATACTGAAAGACACTATCCTCCTCGAATTGCAAACGCAACCTTATAAGGGCACGCATTGAAATGAATCAAGCGCTATACAATATTGAACTACGTTCGTGAATCTCATTGGATAATTCGACGTCGTTCGCTGATTGGTAGTTATTGGTGTCTAAAGTTTAACTTGGCCGCCTTTTGAAAGTCGACGAAGTTGTGTGAGGAAGAGAGGTGACTGCCATTCCATCTAGAATTACCCTAGTACATTTTTCGATCTTGTCTAATTCAAATTTATGAATAGGAAGAATTGTATGAAATTCTAGAGTACTTACAGATAATCCACACTGCACTCTATGAAGAGGCCTTTAAAAAGATAGTAACAGCAATTTTTATTGCCCCTTGTTTTCATATTTTCATTTTATTTGCCTTTAAGGAGTTTTTTTCCTTTTTTTAAAATTATGGAGACGTAAAACAGAGTAATCACAACAATGACAAGCAGTAAATGAGCGATGATTAGGTTTTTTAAACATTTTTATCAATACTACTACTACTACTATCAATCAGTGATTATTAGTAGTATAAATGATGAATCATATTTATTGACTTCTCTGTCATAGTTAATGCACGCAAGCATGTCAGACAATCTTTAACTTCTGTTATCATTATTGTTACTGGTAATAGTAGTAGTAGTAATATATTTTTGGTTTTTTGTGATGAAGTTATCTGACAATTTGTCAGTAAAATACAGTTCCCCCCTTGGGAATATTTTTTATTTTCCTTGGAGGGAAACGTCTAAAACATCAACATTTCAAGAGGGAATTTTCAAAACATACACTGATGTTTGTTTTTTTTGAAATGTTAAGTGTAAATTAATTGACAGAATGATATTTTTGACAGAAATTTAAAACTTGCTATCTTCATCAATGAATATTATGGTCAGAGACTGAGTCATTGGTTAGACTGAATAATTTAGACGCATCATGAAGTTTTTACGAGTTTGACCACGATTGATGTCAGTTAGAGAACTACTGAAAACCAGCACTGGAGTACTGGACAGCTGTTTCATCCAAGTGCTTGGGAATCGTCGCCAGTAAGCACCCAGCTGCACGGTTTGAACCCAGGACCTTCCGGTTACAAGTCAAGCTAGCTCGTATACGATTCAGCCACTAAGACCCGATTCAATGGCTGGCTAATGAATTCTAACTTCTACCAATTTCGTGATTTAGCGCGACCACCATCGATTGATTGGACCAAAGTGCTTGGCCTCAGATTGAGATGTCGCCTCCTTGCGCAGATGATTCGATGATGTCTCTTTATGTAGCTTGAAGGCAACTGGTGGATGGTGACTAGCAGTGGAATCCAGGATGAGCATTTCATCCTATTTAGGACTCGTCAGCTAGTGGATGTACTTGCATTTCCCGGTGAGTTAGCGATGGTGTTCCCATAGAGGGTCAAACCTAGTGCTCGCAGATTCAAACGCTAAAGCACTATCCAATCAATCGACGGGGAAATCTAAATTGAATTAAGTAATGAATAAGACCCGTTGCACAAGAAGTGGCTGTCGTGGCCCAAGTGGTCTAATGGTCCAGATGACGAGTCCAATTAAGAAGAAATGTGCATCCTGGATTCCACTGCTAGTCACCATTCACCAACTGGCATCACAAAGTGATTGAGTTAATTAAAACGCATGTACTGCTGACATTAAACCCAATGAAACACTGTAACTCAATACTGATAACAACCATTCACACTCAATTCCTACACATGTTACTTCGAAATCGGTTTGGAGATCTACGCATTCACTGAACACAAGAAAGAAGGCCCAGATATTTATTACTAAAAATATCCAATGTTTTGTGCCTATATGCTTCAGTGACTTCGGACACGCGCATATCATCACAAAGACTGCAGACTTTCATACACATCTGTCTTCGCTGAATACTGATGATCAAATTGACAATCAGAAAAGATAAGCATGAAGAAGTTCTACTGACGAATCTACCAAGTAGGCACAAGAAAATGGAGGCGGATTAGATATACACTGAGGCGACCCGATAAGTGAGGACATCATATACCAAATCCTCAAGTTAAATTTTAATGGAAAGCCATAGGTTAGGCGTAAGTCCAAGTGTGATATAAAGGAAACTAAATGAAGAGGAAATGAAGACTTGTGAGCAGTCGTAGAGCTCAGAGCAACACAGGTGAGCTGCTGAAGGCTTATGTTCCATTCAGAATACAAGCAATGATTGAAATATAATAGAATGGTGAATCAACTGATAACAGTTGACTGCACAAGCCTTATTCATGAAAATCAACCTTATTTGAAATATATGCCAAATCTTCTACTCCAAAAAATAAGTATTCGAAATTTGCCCCCAGTCTTAATCACTTTTGATAAGATAGTTTACCAAATTGTAGATACCGTCATGAAACCTACTAATAAAGGGTGAAACACCGCATAAGAAAGTAAAACTGGTATCCTCCAGTCACTAATCATTTCTTCACTGACACTTTTCAAAGTAGTTCTAAGTGAAGGATCCCAACGAAACGTACCTTAGTACACTAAGGTAGGTACTTCATCACAAACAAACGTCAGTCAGAGAATTATTGAAAACTACTGGGTGTTGAAAAGCTGTTTCGTCTTAGTTTGGAATTCTTCAGCACTGAGAACCTAAGACCAGGACCATTCAATGCTTACTAATTCCTTTAAGTGGAAATCTCCTGAATGTCATTTGTACTTTCTCTCCAAGTGTTTATCTCTCCGTTAGGATGTACGTCTAGGAACTAAATAATTCAAAGGTATGCACCACTATATGAAAATAAAAGATATTTGAGTAAATTAAATATCCATATATCTACTAATCTTACTGACTAGTACATCTACAAGCGACAATTTTCAGACGATGTAGCTAAATGTATGTTTGATGACTGGAACTGCAACCTAGTAGACTGTGCACGCTAATCTGTCCTAAACACACGTCCAAAGCGATAACACCACCAGCATGCAAAGACCAAAGAAAAGCGTGGACGTGGAGTGTCAGATAAACTAAATTGTTTTGTTTTTGAAAGATCCACAGAACTGATCCTTTAACCGACAAAGCATGTTTCTAATTGAGTTTGTGGGTGATGTGAATGCCAGCCACTTTTATTCCTGCCTGCCTTGTTAAGAATTCTACGTAAGGTGGTTTCCAAGATTTTTTCTTTGTATAGAAGTACTACTAATGATTTATATTCCTTATTTTTGGTGTTGTCATTATCCTCCGTCATTAACATCACCATTATTATTATCGCTACCACTACTATCATTATTTATTTCATTTTTCCATTTCCCTACATACTTTCTGACTAATTTATCAGGGTAATTATGAGGTTTCAAAGCTTCTCTTATATGCCTCACTTCCTGTCTTAGATTTTCCTTGATACTACTAAGTTCTTGTGCCCTGGCGGAGCACAAAAACTTAACAATATCTAGATTAGTTGACCCTAATAAGATAAGAAATCTGGAGAATAGGATAGTTCAGCTATGGCACTCACTACATGCAAATACACACAACCATGCAATAGGATGGATAGGATAAGATGACAGTTTCAAAATCTAATGTATCAGCAGGGTGGAGGGAGAGATCGATGTCGACGCAAGCTTTGTTTATCGAATCAACTTAAGAGAATACGTGTTATAGGAATGATTCAACACCTGTCCAGTCGGACTTCTGGAAACTTCTACTATTCCTTCGATGACAAATAGGAGAGGACAAAGAAAACTATAAAACTCAAGTTTCGAATTCGTGTGATTATAATTGATGATATGATTATGAACAATAATACATTGTGTTTGAAACTTTGTCATCCAGTAAATAATACTGTTTCATGGTGTAATACATCTAATTAAACACTCATGACCCCACCGTGAGTGTAAACAGCTAACTGTCCAATAGGTTCAGGTTTCCAGTGGTTCTCAGTTCATAATCTAGCTTGAATTCAGTCAAAACCCCACAAACCAGCAACAAGTGAATATTTATAATCTTAAACTTAATCAAAGCCTTACAAACTAACATTACCCAAAGTTTTCTTCATTATTCCCACTTTCTCTCTTTCAATCTTCAAAGTTGTAAACAAACAAAAACGCAAGCTTAACCTCTTCACTCCAGTATTACTGTACATAAAATGTGTCACTGTGAGTCATCATAATTCCAGTTTCCCACTCTGTTAACTAATAGATATCATCATTGCAGGAAAACAATTATACTAATAGAATATAAGAGAAGGTATACAAGTCTTGGGGAAGTAAATAAGTTTCAATAATAACAATAATAAGAATAATGGCTTAATTCCAAATAATATTTTCGATCTAATTTGTGGGAATCGTAACATGTACTACAATGCAACGTTTACAACAACATACAAAAAATACAACTAGTTAAAGGAACACCAGTGGGATCGCCCATATCAGTGATGCAAAGGCTCGAAAACATTATTATTATTGTTTCCTTTAATTCCTAGAGGAACATAGGGCTTCAGCCGAACGTTTCCATTGCGTTCGGTTCTCTATTAGAGTCTTCACCTGGCTCCATGTCTGCCCACACGCTTTCATCTCCTCTTCACATGACCTCCCCCAAGTCACCCTTGCACTGATGACCAACTTGCCGCTTCCCATTCGGGTTCCACTCGAGCGATGGCTTGTCTAGTGATGTTACTCGATGGTTTCCTCAGAGTATGGCCAACCAATCCATCTCCATTCCTTCCTGCCTATTTGTTTCACAATCGGTTCCTGCTGTGTTGGTTCGCTCATTGCCAGAGATCTTTGTTGCTGATCTTTTCTGACCGGCCATCTGATATTGAGTGGTATTGAGCGAAGACAACTGTTGATGAAGGTCTGTAGTTTGTTTGAGATGCTCTTTATGACGTGCAGTGCAAGTCTCTGATCCGTATAGTAGCACTGACTTCACATTGGAATTGAAAATGCAGATCTTATTTTTGATGCTGAGTGCTGTTGACCTCCACACAGACTTGAGAGAAATGATAGCTTGTCTTGCTTTTCCTATCCTTGTTTTGATGTCCTCGTCAGTTCCACTGACCTGTAGTTGAGACGATGCTTCCCAGGTCGGTTGGTGAAGGAGGTTGTTTCTTTCAGGTTCCTCCTATTTATGCTGATTGTTGTCTGTTGTTGTTGTTCTTGTCCAGGAATCTTCATCACTTCTGTTTTCTCTATGTTCACCTTAAGTCCTATCTTTGATGGTTCTTCCCCTGTCAACTTGTTACTTTTCATCAATTGCATATCTTCCAGTTTGTGGGAAATCAGACATATATCATCAACGAAGTCCAGATCCTCCAGGTTTTTTGTGTGAGTCAATTTTATGCCTGTTTCCTTGCTGCTAGCCGCTGTTTGTCGCATTATCCACTCTACTGCAATCAGGAAAATCATTGGCGATGGTAGGCAGCCAGCTTGTCTTACTCCTGTCCTCACTTCGAAGGGTTCCGTAAGTTTCCCGTTGTGGATTACTTGGCATGCAGCACTGTCGTAAAACTGTTGGATGAGATGTATAATTGTCGGTGGCACCCCGTAGTAGCAAAGTAGTTGCCAAATCACCTCTCGATCGACGCTGTCGAAGGCCTTTTCAAAGTCGATGAAGTTGAGATAGAGAGGTGACTGCCATTCCAAGCTTTGTTCAATGATGATCTGTAATGTGGCGATCTGATCAATGCATGACTTATTCCTCCTGAATCCAGCCTGTTCCGGTCAAAGTTTTTCATCCAGGGCTTGTTTGATTCTCTGCCTAGAACTTCCATGCAGGTTTGAGTCCACACTGTTTTAAAGTTGTCCCAGTGCTTTCCGACGCTGACCTCTTCGGTAGTGTTGAAAACATATTCCTACCAAAAATCAAACGCAAAATTTGGATACGTTGCGTAGATGACACATTTGTAATAATCAAAAGAAACGAGTTGGATAAAACTCACAATTTAATAAACAACGTCTTCAACTACATCAAATTCACAAGAGAAGAGGAATCCGAGAAGAAAATCCCATTTTTGGACGTCTTAGTCAATTGAACAACCACAGGAAAATTAGAAACTCAACTTTATACAAAATCAACTCACACGGACCAAATACTGAATTACAAAAGCAACAATCCAATAACACACAAAGGGAATTGCATTCAAACGCTATTCAAGAGGGCCTATCTTGAGGAAAATTGAAGAAAAATATCTCATGGACGTCTTCCAGAAGAATGGATATCCATGGGATTTCACCAAAAGACATCTACCCATAAGCCAACCTATCAAACCAAAAACTTCCAAGGAAAGCACAAAGAAAATCGCCCTACTATATATAAAGGACATCTCAGAAATCTCTGCTAGGCTCCTAAAACCATTAGGAAATGACGTCGTATACAAACCAACAAAATCACTTTACTCAGCTCTATTTCAACCAAAAGACTCATCAACGAAAGAAGATAAAACCAACATCATCTTCAAAATAGATTGTATCAACCGCGAAAAACACTACATTGGCCAAAGTGGATGTTCCCTTCATCTTCATATCCAAGATCACATAAGCTAGCCGTCAAAAGACATGATGACATCTACTTCCTCATATCACTCCACAAGTCAAGGAAACAATCATCCCCAATACAAGTAGCCTGGAGGTTGTGAAAACACACAAAAGTAAGCAATCAAGTTGAAGGTCACCCACTAGGAGAGATTACTAATAAACTCATGGAGAAATCTAAAAGCTCACTTCAACGAATTGCAGTATACGCCGAAGATGCTTCCTAGTAGGACAATGAAAGCCTCGCATATTAACTATCCAGTTCAGAGAACACAACCACATCAAAAACTGTTCTTTTCGCATAATACTGTAAGGAGAAAAATAATTAGGTATCACAGAGTTCTGATATTTATTCGTGAGAGTATAAAATCTTTCATAGTTGCTTCTTGTCCTCACAGTGTAGATATATGGGGATAATTGTGAATAAAGAGGGTGCTCATAGTCCGACAGACGACTTTTATCAATTTTTTGTTTCAGCTCACTTTTCTTTCAGCAGTGATGACGTCAGAGAATTGACTTAAAGGCACACTACTCATTCTGTCGGCAGCTTTTAATATTTTCAACAGTGTAACAAAGTTGTATTTAAGCAACTCAGAAAAGAACAAGGTGGGGAGGGGGAGGGACAGTAAAAGATAAAAGACAACATTTAGGAGTTAAAAATTGTAACTGTAGTGGCCAGATTGTCTTAACTTCGTTCATGTGGATAGTTGGATGAAATAACTTTTTAAAAAATCACAAGGATGTAGGGCGAATAGGAAAGATGATTTTAGATGGTTGAGGAATCCCTGCTTGACCTATGTTTCGTCCTAGCTGGCACTCAACAGTCAGTCAGAAAGGCGTATCTACAACCTTGAAGGAACGAAATGTTCCTTTTGATATTCGAACCCGCGTCACCAGCCAATGCTGAAGTCAGAGACTGGGAAAGATTAGGGGAAAACTGAGGTCAGCACATTTCCCAACCAAGTCAGTTCCCAATTCAAATTACCTGTATGTTACGAGAATCACGTAAACTCCATTTGTGTCTGAATGTGAAACTAACAATCTCATGTTTGAAAAAATTCAGCTGAAGACAAATAGTCGGGAACCACTCGTTAATTTCTGATAAAAAGCCATTCATTCTTGGATATTCTCACTGGAAAGTAACACGTGCAGAAATAGTCAGATCATCAGGATTTCTGAACATCACCCTGCATAATTGTTAAGTAGAGGACAAACTAAATCTAGTCGTAACGCTATTCTATCTCACCTTGTGGATAGAGAACACAAGAATGATGTTAACCAGACGGCTCTCAAGGTCACTTACCATATACCAACGAAACTTAACTTCACCTTAAGAGTTCGTCTACTGAATATTGCTAAGGCTGTTGAGATCTGCATCAAGAAGCCTAATTTATGTGTCAAAAAGAAGCTAGTTCGGACACTGTCCTTACCGCTTGGCCATCTAGGTCCGAATGATCCTCAATTTGTTGTCGAAATTTACTCAATTTTAGTTGATATTCTATTTGCTACAACATTTTTATGCTTATTATAACTTATGCATCTTTAATGAACTGTAATTCTGCTGTGATTTTACTTTACAAATCGATATTATTTAAAAAACACTAATATTGTTACTGACTACTATTCTAGAATATTCTATGTATATAAACATGCACATATAATTGTAGACTCAGAAGAGGAAATTATCGAAAAGGATATAATTTGCTTAATTTTTTTGTGTTTTATAAAATTCGCTTCACCAAAATGCCGTGTGTCATGCATGAAGAAAGAAAAATGAAAAGGAGGAAGAACAGCACCATCAAGTTCAGTAAGCAAAGTAGTTGAAACTTACCTTTATTTTATAGAGCGTACTTCTTTCTCTATGAAAGATAAGAATGCAATCAGTTGTCAAGCCACAGCTTAGTTTGTGTCACAGTCAACAAGTTAACAAAGCCTCTTATACATGACTGACTGAATTTCAGCACGGAACTCTACAAAAAGTATGACAGTTAAGTAGCTACACTTTGTGTAGACACACAGGTCGATAAAATACAATTAAAACAACTATAAGAAGCAGAAATGTACCGAAGAAATAATTATGGTTCAGTAGATGCGGAAGATCAAAGAGAGTGAATGCATCTGCACCACTGAGAACGATTTTACTCAATATCACGAATAGTTTGAAGCCATTGGATCTTAACAACCCAAGGACCGTAACTAGGGTGCCTACTCCTGCTTACGTGGTTGATTAAAATCAACTGCCAAAGATTGCCATCGGATGAGATCTACGAACACGCTTTGTAACCGGCAGGTCCTGGGTTCAAACCCAAATGAGTGAGTAATGATGAAGAGTCCTGAATAGGACGAAACAGTCGTTCTCTAACCGGTGTCTACTCATGATGAAATCCTATAACAGTTGATTACATGGATTATTGCCAGTAAAAAGTTTGTGCATTATGGAATAGATCAAATTTATCATAATTATATTTCAAATGAAATGTTGACGAATCTTAACTCAAGTACCCTGGACTTAATATTTCCTCCGATCTTTCCTGGTCCTCTCACATCTTGCTAGTTACTAGAAAGATGTTTCGCTTAACGTTCTGCATTAGGAAATTAAGGCAGTCTGGTATAAAGCAGTCTTTGCTTTCTCAGTTTGTCAATTCTTGTATTCTAACCATCCCTCTTTACTGCTCCCCATTAATCTTTCCTGGACCACTTAAGAAAGATTTTGCTTTGCTGCGTAGGGCACTAAAAGCTGTTAGTAGGGGAAGTGGGATTTCGTTAAACCAACTGGTCAACACCATTGTGGATAGACATATAATGTCATGTAAGAAACTAGCGAATACTATATTGTCAGACCCCGAGCATCCTCTCTATACGCAGCTCTCTCCTTACATTTCATCTGGTAGAACTAGAAGTGACTATAGGAGGCTATATGCTAGGACTACCAAGTACAGAAACTCTACAATACCTTATCTGGCACAGCTGTTATGTGATGAGAAATCCGTTAGGTATGACACGATCAACTTACTGCGGCACTCTAACAAATAGTTCCCATTAGCTTTTGTTCTCCTTTTTTTGCTACTATTATATTGTTGCTCACATATTCTATTACACACTAATTTTATATTTCATATCCTGTGGTGCATTGTTTAAAATGTGAATGCAACGCTGTTCTTTTTTTATTTCTTTTTATTTATCTATTTTTCTTTATTGTTGTTGCTTTTTGTTTATAAAATCTTATAAAATTTACGAAGTAATTAGATGCAATATTGTAATGCACGCTGAAAATTCCATACCTGTACCACAAATACTGTTTGGAATAAAGCTGTTATTATTATTTTTTTCAACTTAATCCCATGTCAGTTAACATTGTTTGTCAAGGAAGGCGATGGCTGATGATACGCGACACATGACCTAAGCATCTTAGTCAATTCAACTTCACAACCCCATCGACTTACTTATCTTCAATGTCTAAAACTCTACGTCTAACACTAATTTTACTCATGAAAACTCTATCACTTAACACGCGGGATAAGACTGAAACGTGTGTGATCAAAGACAGCTAACCCTTTCATAAAAAATATATCACTCTACTTAAATATTGATTAGATGCCATTTCTAAAAGAAATTCAAAATAATTCACATGATCTATCATAACCTGTATATGACAGTTCATATTCTATTCAATGAAAGCTTACGTATTTGATAGACTGAGAAAAGAATTAAAGATAGATAAGAATCTTTCTCCGTTATGGATTATTGTCTTTAGAAGCAAATACAATAAGCACATATGATGAAACTACTATTATTGATGATATTGTTCTTCTTATCGCATTATCAAGGCGAGGATCGGGAAAGCAAGACAAGCTTTCATTTCTCTCAAGTCTGTGCGGAGGAGATCAACAGCACTACTCAGCATGATAAATAAGATCCGGATTTTCAAATCCAGTGTGCTACTTAATATACTCATCAGAGACTAGGTGCAATATCACGAAGTGCACTTCGAACAAACTACACGCCTTCATCAACAACTGTCTTCGCTCAATACTTCACTCAAGATCAGATGACCGGCCAGAAAATATCAGCAACAGGGAGGGATCTCTGGTAATGAACAAACCAACCCAACAGAAACCAATTGTGTAACAAATATGCATGAAGAAATGAAGGTAGATTGGATTGGCCATACCCTGAGAAAACAAACCATCAATTGAGTGTCATCACACACCAGGCCATCGCTCGAGTGGAACCCAAACGGGAAGCGGCGAGTTGGTCATCAGTGCGAGGGTGGAGTGACATGGAGAAGGTCATGTGAAGAGGAGATGAAAGTATGTAGGCAGACGCATAGCCAGATGAAAACGTTGGCAGAGAGCCGAACGCAATGGCGAAGTGTGTCTGAAGCCCTATGTTCCTCTAGGAACTAAAGGAAACAATAATAATAGTATTGCATTATTCATTCCTTACTCTGTCGGTAGAACTTTGAGCCTCAATGGCACATCTCAATTTCGCTCACTTGTCTTCTGTATCTAGGACTGTTCACAAACTTTCATTTCTTACCACATATTATTCTTGTACTCCCTCTCAAGTAGTTGCTTCCCATTTGAGTTCCAGGCGACAGCCTGTCAGGCGTTTAATATCTTCTCAGAATATTTCTAATCCATCTACATTTCCTCCTGCATATTCACGGTGTGATGGAATCTTAACTGGTTGGCTAAAACAGTTCTTTACGAATTATTGTTTCTGTTAGGTTGTCTAGACTTCAATATCGAGAGAAGGAAGCTGTTCATGAAAGTCTACGGTAGCCTTCTGGTAATCATCCTCGTAATCTACTCATGTAGCTTCTAAAGCTTATAGAAGCAGTATCTTGAAATTAGTGTTAGAAATCCCAATTAAGTTCCATGTTCTCACTATGTGTGTGTGTTGACTGCCGCAACAGTTTAAGAGAAATTTTAAAGCAAATACATTTTCAACAAGAATACCCATCAGTATTTTTATTTTCATCCTCTCTAATATCAGCTCTACAAATGAGCTGAATTCTCTTGAATAAGCACTTCACCAAGCCTCTTTAATACTATAATGGACAGAAACTGTGAGAATTTAAGTACTGCCCTGCCCAAGTAGTCTTTCTGTAAATTGATCGTTTTATTGAATTACCGTCTCTCCGATTCAGAAGTACATCTAGAAATGGAAGCTGGTTGTAACTTTCTTCCTCGCATATAAGACTTGTATGATTCTGTAAGCAGTCAACTCTGTCCCTAAGAAAGATGTTTTCATTAAATTCCCATAGAATGGGAAAGTAAGTAGTAGGATTTTGGGACAGACTAAATTCGGTCATCTGCAGAACCTACTATGCATCCCGCGTTGCAATTATTGAAAAATCCAAAAGTATGCTCCACTGCAAACCTCAAAAATGCACTAGTGATTATATCACATCCCATACTAATGACCACTTTACATGTGCGTGTGTGTGTGTCGATGCACATAGGGAAGAGTAATCGCCGTTTGCATGTGAGGGTGGCACAGCATTTTGCGAAATGGTTAGAAAGACAGATGAACTTTGGTTAATGAATAATCGCAGTGGGCAGACTACCGTCTTCGTCTATAGCTAAACATCTAATCGATATGCACCACAAGACTGATGTTTTATATATACATATATGTTTACCCTCAGCTGCAGGTGAACTTTTAGATAAAGTGTCAAATAGTGTTCACGGGATTTCATCCTTTAAACCTAAGCACACAGGAATTGAAAATGTATGAGAAATATGGAAAACTGGTGCAACATATAATGTGCTGCGGACAGCTGATCGAACGTTAATGGTTCATTGGTAGAATGCCCGCTAAACACACACGTGCTCCGTGGTTCGATCCCCGGCCGACGCACTCCTCAGCGTCCCTTAACCACTACTAAGCCCAATAAAGAGAGAAGATTGAGCGTTAGGCTAGCAACCTCACTCCCGGTAAAAAATCAAATACTTCTGCTATTGAGCCTTCAAGTCTGAAGACCGATCCAAGCCATGACCACCCTTGTCAAACACTATTTTATTATTGTACAACATGCTAATTGTAAAGCTGATAGTAAGCAGACTACGAAATGATGACATCATCATCTCACAGTATAGGTCTTCTTAATGGCATATTTAAATCTAATAGGGGGACTAGCTGAATTTGTCGGGGATGACTAGCATTGGAATCCAAGATGGGCATTTCACTCTATTTTGGACTCGTCAGTCAATGGACGTACCTTCATCCTCCATAAATTTAATGATGGTGATCCCACTGAGGCTCGAACCCAATACCCATAGTTTCAAACGCAAAAGCATTATTCACTAGACCCCTTGTGGTATGAGAGCCATATGTAAAGAGTAACGATAATTATTTAATTCAATCTGAACGTTCCCGTCAATTGACTGGACTGAAGTGCTCGGCCTCCGGTTGACATGTCAGCTCCTTATGCAGATGCTTCAATGATGTCTGACTATTTCACTTGAAGTAAATTGGTAGATGGTGATGGACATGTCAATCTGAGGCTAAGCATTTCATTCCAATCAGTCAACCAGAAAGTCCAAATTGAATTCATAGAGGGACTAACTGTTTCAATGTATCAGTACACTTGAATCCTGATTTCTAAACTCAATGAAACCTGCTTCCCTGGATTTACTACAAATGACGTTCTAAAATGTCTCCAGTCTATGAACCCTTCTTGTAGCCTGGGTCCAGATGGTTTGCCTAGTGTTATTCTTAAACATTGTGCAGATATCCTGTGTTATCCTCTCATGGACATATTCAATGATTCTTTTTCCAAAAATGTCGTGCCAGCCGCTTGGAAGGACATTAAAATTGTACCTATTCCTAAGTCGACATGTTTTAAATTCAGACCCATTGCTATTACTTCCCCTTTTCTAAAAGCTATGGAAAAGTTGCTCTTACTTAATCTTCAACCTTCACTTAAAGCCTTTAACGATCCCAAACAATTCGCCTACAAACATAGCAGAAGTACTTTGGACGCAGCTGCAGTCCTGTATCATAACATTGTCTCCAGCTTAGACAAGGGGGCTAAATTTGTTCGCTGCACCTTTCTAGATTATACATCTGCTTTCGACTCAGTACCTAGGGACATTTTACTAAACAAGCTTGCTGAAACTCAAACTGACTGTTGGGTTGTCAAATGGTTCCATTCTTATTTCTCAGAAAGAAAGCAATACACTGTATGTCAGGGAAAGTCGTCCACTTCATTGCTTACTGAGGCTGGTGTCCCTCAAGGCGCTGTCCTTTCTCCTTTTCTGTTTTCTTTCTTCTTGCATGACTTGCCTCACTCCGATGAAATGAACGTTGTTAAGTATGCAGATGATCGAACTATTTCAATGTCTGTTAACTCTCAACTTGACTGTATTAAGATTAACAACTTTCTGTCAGAAATTAGCAAATGGTCTTCGTCTAACGGCCTTAAACTTAACCCTTCCAAATGTCAGACTGTTAATTTCAGTTTCCGATGTAAACGAAAGTTAAATGAAGCCGTTGGTTCATATGACCCTAGCAAAATCGATGATACTGATATAGAAACCCAGTCTGAAGTTAAGTATCTTGGATTAGTTCTCTCTTCTGACCTATCTTGGTCTTCTCATGTCTTAGCGATTTCTAAAAGAATATTTCGTCTGACTTTTTACATTAAGAAGTTAAGGCACTCAGGCATAACCCAACCACTCCTCTTACAGTTTATCAACTCGTGTATTCTACCTATTCTTCTTTACAGTTCACCATTATTCTTTCCTGGATTGCTAAAAAAGGACTATGTCATACTTCGTACAACTCTGAAGACTATCAGTAGGACGAGTGGTATCCCATTGGGCCATATCGTTGGCATTGTCACCGATAGACATTTGATGTCATGCAACAGATTCGCTAGAGGAATTTTTTCAGACTGTGAGCATCCACCATAACACCCGCAGCTCCAACATTGTGTCTCCTCAGGTAAAACAAGAAGTCTTTTCAGAAGACTTTATGCACGTACGTCTAAGTATAAAAATTCCACTATACCATATTTGGCACGTACTTTATGTGATGAAAATAGTGTCAGAAATGAACTAACTAACCTTCCTAGCACCACTAAATAGACCATTTCCTTCACCCTTAGAGCATCATACTTTATCGTTATTGTATTTCTTGTACTTATAATCCTCTCAATTTTTCGCTTTGTTTATTTTATTTTTCATAACTGTGGACATAATTTTAAGCTGTATTATGACTGTTACTTTTGTATTTCACCTCACTATACTACATCAACAGAACATTAGACCCAATAATCTGTAACATGCTAAAGTTTCCAAACTGAATCGACAATACCGTTTGAAACAAACTCACTGTTATTAGTATTTATCACTATTATGTCTAATAATTATGTCGTAAATGTGGACAAATTCCTCCGGTTAATTTTGTTTTAATTTTTAATTTTATATACACTTTGAGTAAATCAGATGCAATATTGTGACAAATGCTGAGAATTCCATTCTGTATTATAAGTACTGTTTTTGGAATAAAGTAAATTATTATTATTAATTTAAATCTTTGTTTCATTTTCGCAAAGATAAAGGAATTACACATTAAAATATAACAATAGTAATAGTTGAACTTCTTCCTTCTCCTCATTATTTACAATGTCCTATTAGTTCTTTCCCACTTATCCTTAGATTAACCTATATACAATAAGTTGTGTGTAGGTTGGGGAGATGCTCATCAGGTTGAAGTCAGAGTAATAAATAGTTTTCTTCACACACACACACACACGTGTAAATAAATATACAAATGGATGAGCAAGGTTAACAAACAGACAGGTGAATTACACCTGGTCTCATAACGAAATAAAATATCATACAACTTCAGCAAGAAGCCAAAAACGTGTAGAAGATTTTCCTCTGTAAAGGTCACATTCACCTCTCTGTTCACAACTTTGCCGACGCCCAAATAACAAACAATACAATGTTAATTCTTATGTAAATGAATTATGGGAATAACTCAAAAGGTTTAATTTAACAAGGAAATATATAAATCTTTTAATTCACTCTCCTTTTGTTTAAAGTAATTCTCTAAAAATTAGCGCGCTTTTTAAAACTGTTTGTTCGTGTTGGGGACTTCGTGTTCATGTATATTTCTGGGCCGATATGGAACAGCCTTATTATGGTTTATGGGTTCCTTGAATAGCTACCTCAATTTTAAGAAGATTAATAACCTGAATTTACTTGTTCCACGACGGCGGCCTGCTTAAATCACTGAGCTACAAGAGTTTCCATCCACTAAAATGCCTAAACTTTTCAGCATTTCTTATTGTTTTAATCCTGTGACGAAATCAGATGACCATTATATGAACTCGCGAGCATATTTAATCAGCTTCCAACTAAACGCTGCGCAGTTCTTGTAGGAAATGGAGGAAAATGTATACAGAATCGGTTCTCTCTTAATATGCAACAACCCTATGTCACATAATATACTTGAGATTATTTATTTTCATGTGAATCCTGTAGGAAGACGAAATATTCTGGAACGCTAAAAATTTATGTACTATGTGTTCACATATTTTTTGAAATAAAGCCTTAATATTACTACTAATATTATAATAACTCAGGTGAACATAGAAAAAACAGAGGTAAGCGATGAAGATTCCTGGCCTACAACAGCACCACCAACAACAAAAGACAACAGTCAGCATAAATGGGGGGAGTCTGAAAGAAATAACCTCCTTTACCTACATATCCACCTTGGAAGCATCTTTCCAACTACAGGCGAACGGAACTGATGAGGATATCAAAGTGACGATCAGGAAAGCAAGGAGAGCTTTCACTAATCTCAAGTCTATGATGTGATCAGCATTCAGCACTCAACATGAAAAATAAGATGTGAATTTTCAACTCCAATGTGACGTCAGTGCTTCTTACTATACGGATCAGAGACTTGCCACCGCATCACGAAGGGCACTCCGAACAAATTACAGACTTTGACCAACAACTATCTTCACTTAATGCTTTGCTCAAGATCAGATGGTCGGCCAGAAAAGATCATCAACAGGGAGGGACCTCTGGGAGCGAACCAAGTAGGAAGCAGCTGTACCAGAAATACGCGGGAAGAAATGGAGGTGCATTGGCTGGTCATACTCCGAGAAAACAAACCATCTAGTGAGTGACATCACACGCCAGGCCACTGTTTCAGTGGAACCCGAATGGGAAGCGGCGAGTTGGTCATCAGTGAGAGGGTGGGGTGACATGGAGGAGGAGGTGATGCGAAGAGGAGATGCAAGGATGTGAGTAGACGTAGATCCAGGTGAAAACGTTGGCGGAGAAGCGAACGCATTGGAAACGTGCGTCTGAAGCCCTATTTTCCTCTAGGAATTAAAGGAAACAATAATAATAATATTATAATACATAGGTCGGTGGTTCGAATATTAAATGCTCGCCGACCACACGTGCGGTTTAGAGTTCGATCCCCAGCAAACCCACTTCCAAACCTCTCCAAGCCTGCAGCAAGGCCGGTAAAGAGGGAAGGTTAGGGCGTATGACTAGTAACCGCACCCCCGTAAAATAAATACAACTGCTACTCCAACTTCAAGGCTCTAGCTTGAAGCCCAATGTTCCTCATGGAACGTAAAGGAATGAAAATAGCTGTTGTAATCCAGAATGCATGTTTCATCTCATCTGGGACATTTCAATCGAATTTGCGAATGCTCGCAAAGCATTGATGACGCCCCTAAACTACTCCTGCTCGCAACGGGGTTGTGCGTCGGTGGCACAGTGGTTAGGACTCTCGCCGACCATGCACATGGTCCGGGGTTCGATCCCCTATCGACGCACACCCGATATCTATGGTTGGCATGCAAAATTTGGGCTACCGATTTCCATGCTGAAAATTCCATAATTGTACTGAAATACGGTGTCGCATCAAACTATAATCAAAATAAAAATAAAAGAATCGAAACCACTAAAATAAACGAAAAACCCCTAAAAGAACCAGGAAAAATGTGTTTTATTCAACAGGAGATTCTATAGTCACGAAGTAATATTATGAATTCAGTGATACCTAACAAGAAATAAAAGAAATTCAAGGGTGATTAGATTTCAGTGAAATTATAATCTGGTTGTCAGTGGTAACTGGTAGCTCAAAAACATCCTGTCGATTCATAAAGTTTTTGAACGCTAATTTAATCCACTTCGAGAGGATTAGACTGCCGAACTAGGGTCTTTCGAGACGCTGAGAATTTATGACTTTGGGACTGTTGGTAACATGACTCAAAATTCTTCTTACTAGAGCAGATGCATTCACTCTTTGGGGTCTCCTGCATTCAATAAATTCTCATTATTCTTTGTACATTATAATTCCTTATCTGTCTTCATTACCTTTATGTACGCGTAGTGCCGCACGGTGAATTCCACGCTAGACTCAATCACTAATCAGCATCAGTTAGAGGTATTTGGAAACCAGGGATTACTGGATAGCGTTTTCTCCCTAGTTTATGAATCTTCACATTACACAACCAAACCCCTGCACCTTCTGGAAATCTAACTTGAATTCTTCGAAAACAGACACTTGAGAATTAAATCACTGGTCATTTGTGACTAATAACAGAGTGGATTTCGTAGAATAGAGTCTCTGTCAATGTTGGTGAACATTGAATGGTTTCTTTATTCGAACTGGTCTCTACTTGAAGGAAGACAATAATGGCGATCGTTGCTTAATTGCATGTTGGTTGTCAGAGGACTGGAGAAACACGATGAGAAGTGTTATTGTACATTTTACTAACGTTTATTCACAAAGTTTAAACATAGTAACTTGTAATTCTATTTTGTAATCGGTTGAGCAATAAACAGTTGTATTGTTAATCCGTTTTGTGATGCTCCTCATTGGTTACCGTGCATTGTATTACGCGTATTAGTGTAGTCTTCTGAAATCAGTGATAGGTTCAGGATCTTTTGCGATTCTCGTATTTAATAGCCTCAAAATAGAACGAGAAATTTTTTCAGAACTCTCCGGCTTCCAAAGGTTATCTAACTGATATTGGGCGGGGACGTGATCTACCTTGACATAAATAGGTCTTCCCAGATATCTTCACAGAGAGACGATCATATAAAGAGTTGACAGTACACTGCATTCAATAACTTTGTTCCACAGTCGTAAAATAAAACTGACTGTGTGTATACACCTCATTAAAAAACGATACGCAATAAAAACCAACCTCGCCTTAAAGACACTTTCAAAAGTCGTCAATATTTCGATTTAGTTTTGTTGTTTGAACTGGCTGATGTAATTTTGGAGCTCCCGTTGTCCTCCTTCTTCTAGACAACATCTTCAGTAAAGATTTTAGTATGAAATGAACTTATTCAAATTCTCCATGACTGATGATCTTTACATTTCTTCCCCTTAATGAATATGAATAAAACAAGAACAACAGTAGCTTTTGCAGAATAAAAGGGCACCATCATTGTTTATTTCGTTGGCTTCTCATCACCTGCTTACAGGCCAGAGACATTATTAAGTAGTATATCTACAGAAACAATTTTAACATACTTGCACACAGTTCACTTTTAAACAAAAATTAATCAATCAGTATATGCATACAATAATATATATATATATATTATAATAATAAACGCTTTATTTGGAACAACAATGACCATACACAGTGGAAACTTTCGGCATTACGTAATAAAAAGAAAAAGAGGTGCCCAGTTACCAGGGCAAAGAAAGACTGATAACTGCTTCTTTCCGAACACATAAATCAGGTTTCAGGCACTTGATCGAGATGGCTTCGGCAAACTTGCCTATTGATGATTTTGAGCGATCTTGCTACGTCCACCTCATAACCCATGTCAAGGAGATGCCTCGCGATGGCACTGTTCAAAGCATTTGTTCCCCTTAGACGTAATCTTTTTGGTATACATTCAGAAAATCTAGATATGCCCTTTTTTCTGCTCTTCCAGTGTAACTGCTCCAGCAGATACATGTAAATTTTTACATTAATTTGGAGTTAACATGAGAAGGGTATCTATCGATTTTGATTGCGCCAAAGAGCAAGTTGTTCGATATACGGGAACCAACTTAGCTGCAGGATAGGCCCTGACTAGTGACATCCTTAATCTTCTATTGACAATCGCCGTAATGTTTTCACCTTTATGATCAAATTGAATGTAGATGGGCTTTTTCTCCACTGTGATTTGTTTGACATTTGAGACTTCAAATCTTCCGTACTCGTTAATGAATCTTTGAGGGTAACCATTGCTTTTCAATATCTTTACGAGAATAGTAAATTCTTCCTCTAATTTCTCTATAGAGCATAATTTCCCAGCTCTATAGTATAGAGTTTCGACCAGTCCACGTTTAAAGCTATTTGGACAAAAACTATTAAAATGTAAGTATTGTCCTTTCCATGTAGGCTTTCTGTAAATCGAATTCTGGAGACTACCATCTTCTAGGCGTTGCATGGCAATGTCAGGGAAATGGAATTTTCCATAAGTTTCATTTTCCATAGTAAACTCAATATTGGTACGTGCGTCATTGCATAATCTGAGTAAGCGGGAAGCATGACTTTCATTGTTGCACACTACAATCTCCTTTGTCGTGACTGGTTTTTAATGTATATGTCTTTTGATCATATTTTTATTGACTTGGAATTTAAACTTTACTGTCATATGAATTCTTCTTCTCTTTTCGCTACCAGGAACACCGACATATAATCTGTCTAAAGAAGTTTTCAGAAAATTACAGTATCTAATAGAAGCAGTTCATTCGATATTGTGCAGGCCAAGAGATCCAACAGAAAACAAAGATAAGATTAACACCATTTAATGCTTTAAACAGTGCCATCGCGAGGCATCTCCTTGACACGGGTTATGAGGTGGATGTAGCAAGATCGCTCATAATCATCAATAGGCAAAGGAGCTCGATTCTCCTCAAGTTTGCTGAAGCCATCTCCATCAAGTGCCTGAAACCTGATTTATGTGTTCGGAAATGTGAAAATAAAATAAATAATGATAGTAGTGATAGTGATAATAATAATAATAATGGCAGTAAGAATAATATTAATGACGACATGCATATCAAACATGCGCAGGATAATGACAACACCAACAACAAGGAATCTAAATCATCAGTAGTAATTCCATACAAGAAAGGAACCTCGGAAACCTTACGTAGAATTTTCAACAAGGCAGGAATAAAAGTGGCTGGTATTCAAACTCACAAACTCAATTAGAAACAAGCTTTGTCGGCTAAAGGATCCTGTAGAGCCCTTAAAACAAAACAGCTTAGTTTATCTAATACCCCACCTGCAATGATTTGCAGGTCAAATACTTAGGTCAAAATAGTAGAGCAGGGGCAATGAGTCAGACTAGCGGAGAACGAACCTCAGCAGCAAAATCTAGATTAGTTGACCCGAATAAGACGAGAAATCTGGAGAATGGGATACTTGAGCACTCACTACATGCAATTGCACACAACCATAAACAGGATGAATGGGATAAGATGACAGTGGCTATCATGACGTCACCAGTGGCAGCCAAGGCCCTAATGCAGTGGGAACCAATCTCCTCATTTAGGATCATGACAGTAAGATTCAACTCAAAAGGAAGGAACGTAACAGTTATCCAGTGCTACGCACCTACAAACAGGAGGAAGGAAGATTTTTACAGACAACTACATCAGTAATGGACAACACCCCAAATGGTGACATCAGAATCCTCACGGGCGATATGAACGCCCGCCGAACTGGGAGAAGATAATGCAGGAAGTGAACTCATCATGGGTCGAGAGGCTCTCGCTCGGCGAAATGAATGAGAACGAAGACTTCTGAGCTTTCAGTGATCTGGTGATTGGAGGCAGCGTGTACAAATACAAGGATGTACACAAAGCAACATGGATTTCGCCTGATGGACATAGCACAAACCAAAATGATTTCATCTCGCTGTTGCTGAAGGAAGCGGAGACACAGCCTTCTGGATACAAAGTCAAGAAAGGGATCAGATGTGGGCTGGCTCAGACCATCACCTAGTTCAAGAAACCTTCAAGGTGAAGCTGAAATCCATGAAAACAAATGGAGACAGACCACAATTCAAGTTCATCATTCATAAAGTTAAGGATAAACTACAATGGATGCTTCTACTACAGATAACAGAGCAAAATCAGACACACAACGTGGCTTAAATGAGGAGGTCTGTGTGGAAGAACACTGGAACTCTCTGAAAGCGACATTTAAGGAAACATGTACAACTATTCTAGGAAGAAGGAAGAGACAAGACAAGGAATGGCTGTCAACGACACCTAGCTGGTAGCTAATAGAAGAGAGGAGAGGAGGAGGATGAAAGAGAAGATGACTCAATACAAAGATGGAGAACAGAAGAAGAAGCTAAGTTCAGTGTACACTGCACTGAATAAAGAAGTGAAGAAGAGTGCTAGAAAAGACAAAAGACAATTCTACGACACACTGGCCGGCAACTGAAGCAGAACAGGCTGCAGGCGAAAGAGATCTCAGGACATTGTATCAGATAACCAGGACTCGGTCCGGAAAGAGATCAACCCAGATGATGAAACCAATAGAAGATGCTCAAGGGAACCTGATCACCAAGCAGGAGAAACAGATCAAACAATGGGCTAACCACTTTAAAAGACTTTTGAATCGACCACTACCTGCAACTCATCCAGAAATACCATCAAAAGCACACACAGAACTGCCTGTAGAGTGGACACCAATCCCCCAACGAAAGAAGAAATCCTAAGTGCGATCAAGCTACTGAAGTCCGGGAAGGGAGACAGCGGAAGCTCTACAATTGAATCAGCCAGTTCAGAGGACACAACTAAATCAAAATTATCCACATGAACTACAAATCTTCTCCATCAGTAATGAATATTATTACTAAATCTGAAATATGTAATAAGCAAAAGATTGAATAAACTAGTTACCTTGTTACCTGAGGCTAAACATCTCTTCATTAGAAATACAAATAACCTGACCAACTACAAATATCACAAAGAGATTTCAAAAGAAGAAAATGGAAAATGGAAATGCACTTTCTACAACCCTAATCGAATTACCCTTCACAATCAAATATTGTTTTTACCTAAATGAATCAGTATGCACTTATACTTTCAAATGATTCTGTGTTTTTATTGTTGTTGTTGTTATTATTTTTACTACTTTTTTCTTAAAGTTCAGTATATATATGAGTAGTATATACTATCATACAACATTGCAACATGGTATCCTTACCAAAATACACGGGGAAAAAGAAATCTCTGCATTAGTCAGAAGGGGATCTAATGAAGTTATACATTCCATGTCCTATCGCTTATTTCAGATCATATTCAGTAATACAGCAGAAGTTCACATGCATGACTGAGATAATAAGAATTCACTTTTTGTACACCACTAATAACCTATTGCGGAACAAGCTGGATTCAGGAGAAACAAGTCATGCATCGTTCAAATTGTAACACTACGGATCATCCATCATTGAACAGAGCTTGGGATAGCAGTCACCTCTCTATCTACCTCACTCAACTTCATCGACAGGTTTACCTAAGGGATTTCATCAGGAACTGACATTGGTTAGAGAACCATTGGAAAACCAACTGGGAGTACTTCACAGACAGCTGTTTCGTTAGCCTAGCTAGCGACTCTTCAGTAATACGCACCCACCACCAGATTTCGAACCAAGGACCTTCTACTTACAAGGCGAGCTCGTAGACCATAAAGACACTGGAACCCGATCCAGCGTTCCATGAATTCCAACTTCTGCCAATCCACGATATGGCGCGACCTCCAGAAAATGTCAAATGCAAATACTAGCCGATGAGTTATAATTGTCCCAGAATAAACAAGTAAAGACGTACAGGATTGTAGTGATGAAGTAGTCCTTTTTAGTATGCAGTTGCTCACTCCACGTAGAGTATGCCAACAGTCCAAGAGTGCTGCGGAGAGAAAAGGAGATTGGAGCAAAGGATCCGAATGTGGATGTGCAGATCAGGTACGAGCCAGAGATGATTGGCAATTGTGGGAGGCAAGAAGCTGGGAGAGGCAAGTTGTATCGTCCGTCCGGTCAACCAGGTCGTTCCCTTATTTAATTTCAGTTAACAACCATGATGCGCAGTGAATTCATTATTTTTACTATTTTACGATGAACGTATAATTCGATACTTTTCGGCCTCCAAACTTCGTCAATGATTGTTGGAATTTATTAACCACTTCTCAGTAATGAATATTGCTTCCCATTTACAAACGTAGATAGACACTTTATTTCTTATTACCGTTTTATTTATGACAGAAAGGAAGGAACATAAATATGCATAGATAACCAGACTGACTATCTTAAAAGTTAACTGACCCCAGGCAGATTGACAAATTACCAATAATCAGATACAGATATAATCAGTTCAGAATTACAATATATACAAATTACACAATATACAAAGTGATTGATGACTAATAACCAATTGTCCCCATTACTACTTTGTAAACAAGAAATTGCTGCCTGTTTCAGACAAAATATAAGGGAGGAGGGCTACGAATACTGTAAAGGAAGACATACAAATGAAGGTGCGTAAACCAGTAGGCAAAACGACTTCATTTCTCACTGTTTGTAATTCTTTACGTGCCCCGTGTTTGTCTGTCTGTTCTATACATTTACAATGTAAGCAATTACACAACAGGTGGTCTAGACATCGTCTTCATTCTTCTCTCTATAAGCCTACATTTATAATTCCACGATTTATGGATTTACTGTATGGTTGGAGGTAATAGGTAGGAAGCCCAACTTGATCCAGGTCTCCTGCTTGTTGGCACTCACCAGTCGGCAAGAATTTTTTGCAACCATGAAGGAGGTCGTGTACTCCCTTCCTCCAAGAGATTCAGACCCAGGTCACCTAGTACTGCAGACAAAGACGTTACCACTGAGGTATTTATGCTAATGACTGGCTCCCTGTAGGACTATATTGGGTGTTTTGATTGGGCGCTAGGTAGTTACGAATCTCATGCGTCTAGTCTACGGTTTAATGCAGACTGACTTCTATCAGTCATGAGGTTTGAAATGTGTCCATCATGGTAGGTGGCTAGCCATCAAGATGCATGATGGCCATGTTGTAACCTTCACTAACAGAATTCAGTCTGCACTAAGCAAAAGACTAGACAACTGACACTGGTTACAACCGAGTTTCAAATCATAATACATAGACTTATATAATAAGTTGATTATAGTTATATCTCAGTAGTTTTATATGCACAATGAGTCTTCAACCGAGCATTCAGCACAAGATGTATTGGATACAGAACTCCGCCACACACCCCAGAACAAGCTGGATTCAGAAAAGACCAATCATGTGCGGATCGAATTGCAACTATACACATCATCTAACTAAGAATCGAACCAAGTCTTTGAAGGACTACAATATCCAGCAAAATCACTCACGTCCCTGAATCAAATTTCAGAAAAAATTAAACCATATAACTTTTATATAGAGACGAATATTTTTCCCAGTCAGTAAATAATTGTGAAGTATGTCACATATTCACACTTAATTGTAGTATCTCATTCGATTTTTAGTCGGTTAGCGACTGACGAAGACCTGTGGAATAAAGTAACCTCCTTTTAAACCGCCAACATCTCCATTTTCCCTCTATTTAAATGAATCAAAGGAAGCGGATGTATGAAGACTAGAAATCTTGCATCGACCTCACTATTTACATATAATATCAGCCATTCTGTACCAGGAGTATTTCATCCTTCTGCATAACACTTATTAAGATATTCCACCCATTGGTAAACCTCTTCCTAAACATCTCTTCTTCGGTGACTTTCACAGTGATACATAAATTCCAATTGCTTTCCTGAAGATGTTACTCTGAAGTGTTACTTATATTAATTTGAAAGTAATTTCCTTCACAATACAAAAGAATATTCACCTTGAAAGATGAAGTGTCTTACCGTATAGTCTGAATACTACAAGTAGCCAAGCCCTCCAATGGAACCCAAATGAAAACCGACGATTTAAGTGTCTAAGAGTGATATGGAGGAGGTCGTTTGAAGCAGAAGAAGGGTGAGCATGTTGGAAACAGTGCAGGCAGCTAACCAATACAGCAGAAAAAAGTGCAGTAGGAATGTAATGCCGAAATCTTGTGTTCCAGTCGGAATCCAGAGGGATGAATAACGTAAGAATGACAACAACAAAAATGGTTATCCAGAGAACTTCCTAAAAAAGTGTATGCCAATACCTAGAGTTAGGGTAACGATGGATATCGTATATAAGAAACCTTTGTATTTTAAGTTAAGTTACAAAGGGGAAATCGCAGCTGACATTCTAAAATGTCGACTTAATAGAGCAGTAGAGAGAATATTTCCTGCAGCTAAACTGGTACTCAGCTTCTCAACTAAACCAGTACTCACATACAACGAGTCAAGAATGAATCACCAAAGATTGCCTTATCGATGTGCATGTATGAATTCAACCACTCAGAGGGCTTTATCCATGCGCGCGCGTGAACTTGTACCTCTATGGTTGAGTAAACGGATAGCCAAATGCGTAAATAGTGCAGTCTTATCCCACTTGGTAGATAGTGGACACTCGATAAGACCTGAGCAGGAGTTCTCAGTTATTTACCGCCTTTCTGGTAATCTATCTACGTCTTCTATCAGTAGCTGAAGTGGTATTAATCAATACCAGAAGACTGGCCCTTTGTATACAGAAGAAGTATGTTCAACCTCTGTGTTTATCTTGGCCTACAATAAGGCCAATAAATTCTCCATAAACATTAGCACTTTAAATTCCTATCACAATTTTCTTTTCTTTTCTTCTTCTTCTATTCTTTTGTTTCATTGACAAACGTTCATTTCTGACCTTTTACAATATCATGACTTTTCTTATGATTTTATTACCTTAGGTTTAATAAAAAGACGGTTGCAGCGAAGAAAATTTTCTTTTCGACGAAGTCATCAACTAGGCTGTACATTCGTGTATTTATGATAAATGGGTGGGGAAGTTCCAGAATAATTTCCGGTGAAGGGTCAAATTAATAAAATTAAAATTAGGAAATAAAATGCCATTATAAACAGTGAGGGAGAGCGACGGATAAAACTCAAACAAAGTAGCATCATAATTACTGAGAAGATTTACATATTGTGCAATTAGCGATTAGAAATGTAGAAATAACAAAAATAGACAGGATGTTTGGATATAAAATCTAGTGGGATCATAACTAATGTGACGAATAATTGTTTATGCAATTAGGGATTAAATATGTAGAAATAACAAAATGACAAAATAATCAGGAAGTTTGCATAAGAAAGGTAATGGGATAGTCACTATTAGAAGAATTACCCGTTTATGATGACCATGGCAGGGACAAGGATTGGACGTATTTCTATTGGATACATAGTGTGGGTTTGAGCTTTTGGATAGCTAATGCGTTTTAATTTTACTCCCATTGATAGGTTTGATCGAATCTTGTATATTATTTTTAAGGATTTTTCAAATGGTGCTGAATGTCCTCAACTGACCAGATGTTCTGTCACTGAACTACGTACACGTTTTCGTTTTCCATTTACTAGCCAGGCTGGATAGTGTTCACGAGCACATTTTTTAAGTTGACACATGGTACAGCCGATGTACTTTGCTCCGCAAGACCAAGTAAACTGGTATATGCACGTTGAAGTGGCCCAATACGACAGCCTGTCTTTCGCTTTCTGGCTGAACAGTTTCTCGTGGGAAAACTTCAGTCGTAGGCATGCGGCGAAGTATGTTTTCCTCAGAGATTTGCAGAGGTGTTTACGAAGGATTTCTGCTTCAGTGTCACCTTTGAATTCTAGATTAAGCAGAAGTATCTTCATCGGGAGTGAGTGAACTTGTTCGGAAGTCTTCTTTGATTTGAGATTCTAATCTATGAACCTAGGCGGAAACTTGTTTTCCATCAGGGTTCCTCGGAAATTACGCAGTTCTTCGTCAATCACTTACTCGCTGCATATATTCCGAATCCTCGAGAAGACAGCGTATATAAGCTTCCTCTTTCTGCTTAGGGGCACGAAGATTCGAAAGTTGATGAATTGTCCATTCCATGTAAGCTTTCTCTGTATCTGAACTTTTTCAGAGAGTTAGCGACGTTTCTAGTCAGATGGACGTCGAGGAAGTGGAACCTTATGTTTAAATAGTGCTTAGATATGATAGAAAAGATTTGTAGCTCAGGTGGATGATTTTGATGTGGTTGTGTTCTCTGAGCTGGATAGTTAATTTGCGAAGCATTCATCACCCTACCAGGTGACATCTTCAGCACATACTTCAATTTGAAGTGAGCTTTTAGATTTCTCCACGAGTTTATTAATCACCTCTCCTGGTGACCTTGGACGTGATTGGTTGTTTTTGTGTGTTTTCACACCTTTTAGATTACTTGTATTGTCACTCATTGTTTCTTTGACTTGAACTTTGACTCTTTGTGTGTGAGGTTTCTTTCTTATCGGTTGATAAATTTTGTCTATCTCGATGTGTCTATTGATTTATGATTCATTGGAATGCCAAGCCTCTAAAAATTCTCTAGCATTCTTGTTGTTTCCTATGTCTAATATTTGAACGTTGTCCCAGTCGAATTGATGTCCGTGGTTGTCTGTATGTAGTGATATGAGGGAGTGGATATCATGTCTTTTGACGGCTAGCTTATGTTCGTGGATACGAAGACGAAGAGGACGTCCACTTTGGCCAATGTAGTGTTTTTCGCAGTTGACTCAACACCGAAGGAAGATAAAACCAACATCATCTACAAAATAGATTGCATCAACTGCGAAAAACACTACATTGGCCAAAGTGGACGTCCCCTTTATATAACTACATACAGACAACCACGGACATCAATTCGACTGGGACAACGTTCAAATATTAGACATAGGAAACAACAAGAATGCTAGAGAATTTTTAGAGGCTTGGCATTCCAATGAATCATAAATCAATAGACACATCGAGATAGACAAAATTTATCAACCGATAAGAAAGAAACCTCACACACAAAGAGTCAAAGTTCAAGTCAAAGAAACAATGAGTGACAATACAAGTAATCTAAAAGGTGTGAAAACACACAAAAACAACCAATCACGTCCAAGGTCACCAGGAGAGGTGATTAATAAACTCGTGGAGAAATCTAAAAGCTCACTTCAAATTGAAGTATGTACTGAAGATGTCACCTGGTAGGGTGATGAATGCTTCGCAAATTAACTATCCAGCTCAGAGAACAGAACCACATCAAATTAAATAGTGCTTTTCTAACTTGTTATCGTATTTACAAAAT
>OX235272.1:5850641-5875873 GCA_944472155.2 Trichobilharzia szidati | reverse complement strand
ATCCACTCTTTGTGACTTTTAATACCCAATGAAACTATATTGTTCTTCGTTATTACTATTCCTTTTGTCTTATATCCCTGTCCGGTCTCTCTGTTTTGCATTTCTTCTACTTTCTTCTCTTGCTTTGTGTGCTACATGGAGGGAGTGTGGCGACTCGAACTGCTGCACATCGGTGCAAAGTTCTATGTTGAAAACAGACCGACTCTGAGCTGTACTAGATCTCTTGTGGGAGCTGTGGAGGACTTATTCTGTCGACTATATATTATCATCATTGCGCAAAGTTTTGTAATTTGTCTGTCGATATACCTTGATCAAGCATCAATTGATATTTCTTTTTTGTTTTCATAACAGATGGGAACGTCAAGATGAAATTTCTGCTGCTTTAAAGGCTGGTATCAGTGTTGTTGTCGATCGTTACAGTTATTCGGGTATTGCTAATACAGCTGCGAAATTTCATCCACTCTCAGAAGCTGATTGGCAATGGTGTCGTTCCACAGAATCTGGTCTACTACAACCTGATTTTATATTTTGTCTTGCCCCGGAAAATTTCGCTGAAATCACAGTACGTGATGGATTCGGTGAAAAGAAATTTGAGACACCAGATTTTCAGAAACAAGTTCTTATCAATTATGGTCGTCTGTCACGTGAAATGGAATCAGAATTGAATGAGGCTGCTGGTGGTGATGCTGCTACTGAGACAAAAGACTTGGAACCACGACTATGGCATTGGATACCAGCAACTGGACAAACTGTAGACGATACACATTCATGCATAATGGCAATCATCGATCCAAAACTATAGGGGGTTCCTTTTTAAATATAAACTTTTCTACATACTCTATGGTCTTTTGGTGTTCGCAATTTTCTTGTGAGAGTCACAGAAGGCGGTAGAAATCATAAAGGTACTCTTGTAACGGAAGAAGGGAAGAGAGTTAGTAAGGCACCATTTTTTAATTTGCAATTTGCGTCTATGTACTGGATGGAAGCACGATGTGCTAGTAGAATTAATGGATGCCAGCCACGTCTTCAGTGTACGGTTGATACTCTCAATCAAACCATTCGTTTGTGGATGATATGGTGTTGTTCTGATCTTCTTGATACCCAGCTGTTGCAAATAGGATGCAAATTCTTCATTTTTTAAAACACAGACCCTGATCCGCCAGTATCGTTTTTGGTACACCGTGGTCTGCAATAATGTGACGAACTACTGTGTCAGTCATAGTTCTTGCGCTTTTATCGGGGGTCGTGATGGCGTCTACTCATCGTGTGGCGTGCCCCATCATCACCAGGAGGTACTGATTACCATAGGATGTCTGCGGAAAAGGACCCATCACATCTATGGACCACCAGTCACCTACTGCGGTAATTGGAATCAACCGCAGAGGCGGTTGTATGCACTTATATACTTCCATCAACTGACACTGCGGACATCCAAGTACATATTTTGCCACATATTCTCTCATACATGGCCAGTAAATGTTTGGTCGGTTGTTCTGGCCACTCCTGTAGGTGCTAGCTGGTGGCATTCTTGTGTCATCTCATGGCGTAGGGACTGACGTATTCCCAAAAATATGGTGGAGATATGTAGATGGCACTTTCACAGTGTTAAAAACAGAATATATCTCTAGCTTCTTGACACACATAAACTCACTAGTGGAGAGAATAAAATTCACAGTTGAAGCCGAAAATGAACAAGGAGAATTAGCTATGTTAGATTGTAAAATAAAACGAATAGAAGAAGGCAAACTACACACTAGTGTTTATAGAAAACCAACACATTCTAATAGATATTTAGAATTTAATTCATCTCATCCTTTAACTGTTAAGGCAGGCTTAGTTAAGTGTTTAACAAACCGAGCAATGGCACTAAGTAGCACAAAAAAGACCTAAATGATGAAATAAAACAGATGGAAGAGGCGTTGGTTTTAAATAACTATCCTCTAAAATTCATTAGGAAGATTGAAAAAGGCCAAAAGAAAAATAATTGTGAAACTAGTAATAATAACATAAATAAGAAAGAATATAAGTCATCTACAGTTATACCATATAAAGAGGGGACATCTGAGACCCTACGTAGGATTCTAAATAAAGCAGGAATTAGGGTGGCATTTAAACCTACAAACTCACTCAGGGACAAGCTCTGTAGGTTAAAGGACCCAATGAGACAAAATGATATAATTTACAAAATACCCTGCAATGACTGTGAGGTCAACTACATTGGTCAGACTAATAGGTCAAGGGTAGTCAGATTGTCAGAACATAAGAATTCAGCTAGGGTAAGAGTGGTTAACCCCGAGAAGATGAGTAGTTTAGAAAAAAGCTCTGCAATTGCAATGGATGCTTTAACACACAATAGGGTGGGAGAGGGTTAAAATTCTAAAAAGTAATCTACGTAGGTTGTCGGGGAGAGGTTGATTTCTGAATCCCGCCTGGTTCATCGAATCTACACCCAACACATGCAATAGGAATGATTCATCACTCATGCCCGAAATATGGAAAATAATACTACCGATCAAATCAAGTGAAAACCAATGGAACTATATAAATGAATTTAGGAAGTCGTGTGATTACCTTGATATGATTATGAGCAATGAATTGTGCTCGAAACGTCATCAGTAAATATTACTGTATAACACTGTGAGATTTTATCAAAACAAAATTTACCCATAATGGAGTTCTCTCACCAAGTCAGAGTTCCGTAGGCGTTTACTCTTAATCAATCTGTCTGAGCAGCGTGTTTAGCTGTTATTTATGTCTTATTCTTAATGGGATCTTCATTGTGTGGAGGAAGTGACACCAAAATGTAAAACAGAAGGCAAGAGGCTTGGTAACGGACCTATTTTCAATTTTGCCTACTTTCTATCAATCTGTGTCTATATACTACTGATAATTCTTGTCAGTAGCACATGCCACAACATAAGTGAAGCGCAAAAATTCGTGAAATATGGAGATTTCTAAGAGATGATAGTTTGTCCGGATAGCCTGTTATTTGTCTACTAGTCTGTCTGACTCAGTTGGTTTGAACTGTGATGCTGGTCAGATTTCTTCCTCAGCTGCAGTCATCAATCACATACTTTATATTATCTCATGGGTCTGGCTGGCTGGCTGGATTCAACATAGAACTTGGCACCGAAGTGCAGCGGTTCGAGTTGCCACGTTGTTGTGATTTGAGAAACATTCGACCAGTTTTAACAAGGATTGATTGTCTGACTGAGGGAATAAATTCGTCGTAATGTCTTTCAAGTTTCGAAATTATTCTGAAGAGTGGAATGGGTCTCAGGTTCGAATCCCACTCCATCGAATTGAGTCTTTGCAGTTGACTAGAATCATCACGACCGGGTCGAGTCCCAGTGGCTGAATGGTCTTTGAGTCCGCCTTGTAGCCAGAAGGTCCTGGCTCTGAAACCTGGTGGGGGGGGGGTGCATACTGCCGAATAGTCCCCAAACCAGAACAAAACAACTGTCCAGTGATGTTTGGTTTCCCAGTGGTTCCCTAACTGATTTCAGCTAGTGACCAAGCGTGTCACCAATCAAATCCCTACAAACCAACACTTATTGATCCCTATCAGTAGATTTAAAGAAATTAGTCGCGTGAAATGTATTCATCGAACAGATTATAGTCACTGTGATTGGTTCTGCTCACCTGCATTAAACAAGTCGGGGAGGGAGGTGTTTTCGTAATAAATACGAATGTATTCCGCCGGTAAGATTTTGAAATAACAGAGATGGTTTGTAGCTCAGATGGATATTGTTTTGCTGCGGTTGTTTGCCCTGAACTGGATGGGTTTTCTTTTGCAAAGCTTTGATTGTTCTTCTAGATAAAATCTTCAGCGCCTACTTCAATGTGGGATTGTTCATGAATGGATATATCGAAGATTTGTCATTAGAATTGTAAATTTTTGTTAGCAAATTACGTAATGTAGAAAGCGCTAATTGGTTGGAAACTAAAGTAAGATTAAATAAGCAAGCTGGGTGACGTAACCTAATTGAAGGGGTCGAGTACAGCTCAAAATTGAACAAAAGTCAAGTTAACAACAGTGGTAATGAGGGGTATCGATGTAATAAGGGGTTGGGGAAGAGAATATAATACAATTAAGAAACAAACAAGCAGGAGAAAGACGAATCGAAATTACGTATTCGGTGTTAAGATAGGTCAGGTCCATTGCAAATCTAATGATTGAACAAATTTCTTTTGTATACAGAGTCCAGGATTTAACATGTGAATTGCCATTGCTTCTGCGATTTGAAGAAGTTTGATTCGTACTCTTTTAGTAAGATTCCCACGTATTCTGTAGATGACTTTGAAGTTACTTTGTGGGTTTGCTTGGTGTTCTGATTCGATCAGGTGTTCCAGAATAGAGCTTCGAGGGGACATTTTTTCTTCTTTATAAAACCATGAGGGTAAGTGTTCGATGATACGTCTGGATAACAAACTCTGGGTACGGCTGACATACCTAGCTCCACACAAGCAGGTGAATTTGTAGATGCTCATTGATGAGGCCAGACAACAGTGGTAGCTTATCCTTCACGTTCATGCGAATCATTGGTTTCGTAGAGGAGGTTAGTCGGAGTTCAGTCGCGAAGAGTTAGATAAATTCATGTGCCATGTATATCGAAACTGCCTCACAAACCCATCGTTTGACTTCCTCTCCTTGCTTGACACCCTACGCTTGACCTCAATATAGCCCACTATGTTAAACCAACTAGCGCGGGATATAGAATAGAAGCATCTGTGGTGAACGACAGTCTTTCACTTTCGACGATTACGTTTCATAGCCATACGGAAGAACAGAACACAGTTCCTCTTAGGAATTCATCACAGCTTACTTTCTTTATTACCATTCATGGTATCAAGCAGATCGCGTATTGTGATCGGAAGGATACATGTGATGAATTTCCACCTCGAAGTGTGTGTGTGTGTGTAATTAGAATACTTAGAACGACACATGTAAGCGAACAATATTGTGCTTTCAATTAGATCTCATCAGGCTTAACCCTAATATACATAAATAACTTTACAAATAAATGCTGAAATATAAATCAATCATGGTGATTTGTCTATGAGAGGATAAGAATATGCATAGAAATTGTGCAGCTGTAACAACAGAAGGCAAGAGTCAGGCAACAGATTGTTTATTATGGAAATCAACACATATCTATAGATTTTCATGTACATTATTATAGATTATTGTTAGCAGACAAACACAGTCTTCTGATTGGTTGTTTCTCACTCAAAGTTAATCTTTCATCTCTTTGTGGCTGTCTCTTGAATGTCAGATCATCTATCTGCTAATTGTATCCGTCTACGCACAGTCTGCTATCAGTCTTTGTTCTTGTTTTCACATGACTACTATTTGGGACATAAACACTGACGTAAACTACTGTCTACCAATCTGGCTAGCAGCCTGCTCTCACCACACTGCTAGTCATAGTGTGGTAAGAACTGTTTGCTAGCCAAAATTGTAGACAACAATTTACGTCAATGTTTACGTCTTGAATCGTTACAACAGTATTAATAATAACATCAATAATAATGCTTCTATCAATAACAAAGATGAAAAAGTGAGGCAATCTGTGATAACAAGAATAATGAAAAACAGTATGATTAAACAAACAAATGTTCAGGTAGACATAGTAGTCGATAAAGGCTAAGAAAAACAAATGGACCGATTAAGTAATGCTAGATTGTAAGGGAAGTAAATAAACTATGTTTTAGTGAAGATGTGATAAGATTAAAGGATGATAAGAGAAGGATTGAAAATATCAGTAAGGAATGGTTGTGACGTCGGTGGCACAGTGGGAGAATGCTCACCAACCACTCATGCAGTCCAGGGTTCAATCCCCGCTGACGCACCTCTAAACCCCGCTAAGCCACTAATACGATTGGTAAAGAGGAAAGGTTATGCATGAGGCTAGCAACTCCATCCCGTAAAAATAAACACCACTGCTATAGAAACTTCAAGCCTCTAACTTGAAGCCCTATGCTCCAATGGGGACATAAACGAATAAAACAAAATGGTGGTGACGCCATCCTGGACTTAATTGGTTAACGGAGGAATAATGACTGTACAAATTTCTTTTGAATACATAGTTTAAGATCAATATGATTCGAATGTCTTTCACCTCAGCTATGTGCAATAGACGAGTATGGACTCCAATGGGAAGATTAGGTGGGATGAGATGAATCACTCTGAATGCTTTCGTTTTCTTCACTAAATGGTAGCTATCAACTAAATGTGACACAAGAGGGTTCTGGATGGTTTTCGTCTGTTCTTTGCCAAACCATGATGGGAGATTTCCAGTATCATTTGCTGGCTAAGCTGTCTTGTAGTACGCCCAACATAATTGTCACCACTCATACAACTGAATTGGTAAATACACATCCATGTGGCAAAACTATCGAGCTTATCCTTCGTTTGAGTCCTAATCATTCGTTGACTAGAAAATGACAAACTTAAGTCTGTTGCATTTTCAAATCCAAATCTTTTAAAAATATTTGTATTTTCAGTTGAAATAACAGGACATGGAAGTCTTCAAGGATACGACAGTATGTACATTTTAAAAGTTTTGTTCCAATCCATTAAAAAAAGAACTTAGTCAGAACAATGTTCAATAGAGCACGAAAAATTTGTTATGACAGTACAGCTGTACATGAAATAAAGACTCTGAAAGATATTTTATCTAAGAATGGATATCTTGAGGTCATCAATAAATACTCTAAAGAAATGAGCTGCCATAAAACTGTCAAACGAAGACTCGATAAGGCTATCAACTGAACTTATTATGCTGCGAAACTAGTCTTCCTTAACACTACCGTCATGTGTGTGTATTAACAATCTGGGAAAGACCAGTCGCCAATCCTGGACACTTCAAACTGCGTATATCAATTTGAGTGTGTTTGTGGAAACAAATACATCGGTCAGACGTACGGAAAGGCGATTGTCTACTCGCATGATGAAGTATTTGCCAAGGTGGTTGAAAATACCTGAATTCAAAGTACCAGACAGTTCAGTAACAAAACATCTTGTGGACTATGGACATGATATCGATGCTGTCAAGTTATTTACTACTGTCAGCAGACAAAGACACAGGAAGGTGCTTGCAATCGCCAAGGCTTGTGCAATTCGAGTTTATTAACCATGTCTCTGTGTACAAAAGGAGATGGTGGTCACTCTGAATCGACTATGGTAATAAGCTTTACTTACTAACTGTTATTATTATTGTTATTATTATTATTAACACTTTATTCTACACCTTATTATTATTATTATTCTTGATTCACTTAAAACTATTTTTTATCGGTAGCATTATCTTAACCCACTTCAACACTATTATTATTGTTATTATAACTATTACTGTAGTGAGAGCTGTCTACTAGCCAAATTGGTAGACAGTAATTTACGTCAATATTTTTCTACCCAAGATTTGTCGTGAGAAAATGTGAACAAAGATTGATTCAAAACCGACCACAGCAGACTTTGCGTAGGCGGATGCAGTTAACATATAGAGGATTTGACATTCAAGAAACAGTCACAAATAGATGAAAGATTAACTTTACGTGAGAAACAACCAATCGGAAGACTGTGTTTGTGTGCTTAAATATCCATAGTAATGTACATGAAAATATATAAATATGCGTTGATTTCCTTAATAAATGATCTGTAGCCTGGCCCTTGTCTTCTGTTGTTACATTACTATTGATATTACTCTGTTTGCAATTCTTGTTATATTCTCTAACGACTAATTATTTATCCAAGTGATGTGATTGAAACGTAATGCATTTTATCTTAATTCCAATCTCTCATACTCCCTCTCCCCTTATCTATATGAACATGACCTGGAAAACATTCGCACCTGTCTTTCTGCATGACTAATTCAATGAAATTTATTTGCTTATCTCCCAATATGTTTCCAATAGTATATATATCCGTGCATGTAGAGTATTCAGCTGAAGAGTTCTACAGAAATTTGATAAAAATCATTAAATCCTGCTTTATTAACACGTTTGTTGCTTGTTTTAAATTCGTATCGGGAAATAAATGCTTCTAATATTAGACCTATTTGAATATCAGACAAATTAAGTAAAATAATAGAGAAGTCATAAATTTATAGGTTTTACGGTGAAGTTCAACAACAGTGTCCCAGGAGTGCGAACGCTCCAATGATCTTGAACGCATGCTAGTCGTTGGCTAACAGCACCTGTCATTATAATAGCTGAAATATCAACGCTATTCACCAACTAAGGGGAAAATTTCAGTCAGATCACGTTTTTAATTACTGTTTGGATGATGTGTTAGTAGCTCGTTAGGGTTACGATTACGGCCATAATTTGGATTAGGGTTAGTTTTACGTTTAGGATAAGGGTTGGAATTAGAATTAGTGTTAAGTTTAGGGTTAGAGTCAGGATTAAGGTTAGGGTTACGATTTGGGATAGATTTAGAGTTGACGTCATTTTAATTTGTTCTATTAACCACATTTTCCTGGTAATTAGTCATCGATCCCCTTATTGGAAACCATAGTAATCCAACCGAAGGCTTTTGGGGAAGACTGGATAATAGAATAAGGGAGATAAACAATTCACAAAAACAGCTCATCTTCAGTCTCCTCTGTGAATACATGTTCATAAACTAGTCTAACTTAGCAACTGATACTCCTCATTATAACTGGAACGTTTTTTTAAGTCATGCCAGAGAAAAATACCCTGTTTAGTGTGTTTTCATGCATTTTCTTTTGTAAATATACGTCATTTTTTGTGCATAACGTCCTCATTTTTATGATTGGCCGGCTGAAGGTCATTCACGCGTTCGTATCCCTTGGGACGCTATTGTTGAACTTTACCTGTTTCACAAAAGGGTCAGGGTAGAAATGGTGATTGAACTTGTTTCTTTTTCACACAAAGATCCGGTTGTTTTAATCGAATTGCAAACATCAGTAAAGCTGCTGCCTCCTGTAATCCATTACACTACGCAGATATTAGCATTAGGCAACATTTTCTGATAAAAATGCAGCAGGTGTAACGCATTTCAAGAATTTAATGCCACAGATTATATTATTATTATTCCCTCGGGTTCCAAGTCGAACATAGTTATGGCTTCAACATCACATCTCCACTTTGTTCTATCTCCGACTGTCCTCTTCAGCTGGCTAGCTTCACGATTGGCCATAATCTCTCATCTCCTCCTCCCACCGCACGATCTCCTCCATGTCACCCTCGGACTTACACATAACTCGTCATTTACCATTCGGGTTCCACTCGAGCGATGGATGGCCTGCATTGAGCGCGATCTCATTCGATGGTTTCTTCAACGTATGCTCGATAAAACTCCATCTTCTCTTACAAATTTGTTGAGCAATCGGCTCTTGATTGTTGGTTTGTTGCCAGCCAGAGTTTCTTGTTGCTAATTCTTTCTGACCGACCGGCTGACCATTTGATCTTCAATATGGAGCCAGCGAAGAAGGTAGCTGTTGATAGTAATCTGTAACCTTTTGGAATCCTTTTCGTACCGCAAACTGCAAGTTTCAGACCCATATAGAAGGATTGACTGACTGACTTGACATTGGTGTTGAAAATCCGAATCTTGTTCTTTATGCCGGTTGAGTGCAGAATATTTCCAAAATGGTTTCAGGTTGATGAAGGCGTATTTCGCCTTTCCGATAATGTGTATATCAGAAAAAAGTTTTTAGTGCAAAGTTTCATTTTAAAAGCATACGAAAAATATAATTTGTCACTACCATAACCATAGAAACGGACAACGACGCTATGATTGACCACTTGTTCATTTGCATTATTTAATCTCATATTATCCGTTAGCAATTTTCAACAAGTTCAGGTCATTCGACATCATTTATGTTTATGTTGACATTTTATACATCTGTCATGTGATACATTCATTTAAACAGTCAGCCTTATTGATTTACCTCATCGAGAAATCAATAAAAACACTTTAAAAATAAGGAAAACAACACAATTTTATTATCTATTGAACACAATGAACACATTGGTGTTATATTTGAAATTTTTACAGTGAAACATTAATTATTTCTTCAACAAAATAAAATGCCAAAAAGTTCACCTAAAAAAAGTGGAAGTAATAAAGATTCTCCGAAAAAAGGATCTCCTGGAAGTAAAAAAGATTCTCCGAAGAAAGGATCTCCTGGAAGTAAAAAAGATAAAAAAAAGAAAAGTCCAAATAAGAAAAGCTCACCAACAAAAGCAGAAATTCCACCACCGATTCAAATTAAAAATATTAAACGTAAACTTGTTTCAACAAATGATGATTGGCCAATTTATCAATTTGTAAATTATTGTTGTCCAGTGTGCAAGATCACATTACATTCATTTCAAAAATTTATTGAACATTCTTGTTGGCGTAAATATTATCTGGCTAGATTTCATTTAGGTGAAACACAAGCATTTGCCTGTCGTACATGTAATCAAGTCTTTTATTCCCATGCAGATTATAATTTACACAAATGTAATAACCATAAAAAATGTTATGAAAAAATGTATCATGAAGTTGAAGAAGTCCTGCCAATCACTTATACGGATCATTTTAATTTCTACATAGCATGGAATCGTCGACAGGATTGGGAGAGTAAACCACATGAACCAGAATGGCAATTTATTGTACGTTGTAGTAAATGTAGTAATATGTTTAAAACAAAACTTGAATATCTATTACATTCATGTTTTCAATTCGCTTTACTGCCACCAGTCCTGATTAGACGTTTAAAAACTTGTATTGAATGTCATTTTGTATTTTTAAATGAAAACCAATATACTACTCATTTACCATATTGTCGTAAAGATAGAGCATTCTGTATTGATTTTTCTGTTAGTCTAACTGAACTGGCCAATCAACAATTTGTTCTTGGCCGACATTGTTATGAATTTGATTATCATTTACATCATGGCGGTGCATTTAAAGAACGTCGACCAGGTGAACCACCTGGAGGAATACCATTACCACCGGATCCATTGCCACGTGGACCTGATATATCAGTGAATTGTTTCCTGTGTGGTTTTAAACAACCAAGTCTTGTTGAATATTTTTATCATCCATGTGTGGCGGGAAAATTGATTACACCGTTAAGCTTGGAGATAATGTTCTTTTGTAATGAATGTCATTGTTTATTTTATAATTTTGAAGAGTTTACAGAGCATGGGAAATCGTGTTCATCGTTAATATTCACATTTATTCGGCTGAATACACCAGAGTTAATAAGATTAGCTCTGAAAAGATGGACAATTGATGTTATGTCTAATCCTTATCTACCAGCACGTCAAGTGAAATTCTTGTGCAGTATATGCAAAGAAGTATTTCGATGGTTCGACCAGTTTCTATCACATCCGTGTCCTAGACGAGAACGTTATGAACGCCTGTTTCTACAACCTATGGCACTGTTGGAAACATTCACCTGTCAAGCATGTCATATAGTTCTGTTTTCAATATCTGAAGCAGTTAGCCATTCTAGTGAATGTAAAATTGGTAAAAATACAAAAATGATTCAAATTCATTACACGCTAGATGAAGCGATTATCGCGCTGACTCCATGGATGCGTGGACCACAACTGCTACAATTCGATATTAATATTGGAGTTGGTGATATCAATGAAGAACTTGCCTACAGGACAGATGAATACTATAAACAGCATGGGATTCAAAAACCAGTATGTCCATCAAAAGAGCCTAAAGCATCAGAGAAGATAGCTAAATGGTTAAATGAACGAGCCCGACGTGCTTGTATTCAACTGACGCGTTTATCAACTCCAGATTATAGTAATGATCAGTATAAACCATCGTTAAAATTGCCGACATTGAGTCATATGAAAGTGTCACATGGATACAGTCGTTAACTATGAGAAAACAAACGTTGCAGACTCCAACTGAAACTGCTTTTATTTGTTTTATGACCTCACTGATACTTTATTCAACCAACATTCAATGTATATTGTGTATAACAAGAGTAGATGAAGCTTTACACTAAAATCAATAAAGTATGCTAGTATTCTCTGGCATAAATGTACACACAAACTTTTCGTTCTGAATCAGTGAAAGCTTGAGTTTGCTTAAATAACAATACAATAGTAATAATAGTAATGGTTTATAATAATGCTAATTATATATGAAACCAGGTTGTATTATTATTATTATTATATTATTGTTTCCGTTAGTTCCTAGAGGAACATTAGGCTTCAGCTGCACGTCCCCACTGCTTTCGGTTCTCTGCCAACGTTTTCACCTGGCTCCGCATCTGCCCACATGCTTTCATGTCCCGTTCACATGAACTCGTCCATGTCACACTTGGATGACCAACTCACTGCTTCCCGTTCGAGTCCCACTCGCAAGCTTGTCTAGTGATGTCACTTGATGGTTTCCTCAGAGTACGACCAGTCCACCTCCAATTCTTCCTGCATATTCGTTGCACAATCGGTTCCTGGTTGGTTCGCTCATTGCCAGAGATCTCTATTGCTGATCTTTTCTGGCCGGCCATCTGATCTTGAGTGGTATTGAGCGAAGACAACTGTTAATGAAGGTCTGTAGTTTGTTTGAGATGCTCTTTATGGCGCACTGGCCAAGTCTCTGATCCGTATAGTATCACTGACACGCTCACGTTGGATTTGAAAATCCGGATCTTATCTTCGTTTTTATGCTGAATGCTGTTGACCTCCACACAGACTTGAGAGTAGTGAAAGCTTGTCTTACTTTTCCGATTCTTGCTTTGATATCCTCGTCAGTTCCATCTGCCTGTAGTTGAAACGATTCTTTCCAGGTCGGTAGGTAAAAGAGGTTGTTTCTTTCAGGTTCCTCCCATTTATGCTGATTGTTGTCTGTTGTTGTTGCTGGTGGTGGTGTTGCCCAGGAATCTTCATCACCTCTGTCTTCTCTATGTTCACCTGAAGTCCTATCTTTGATGCTTCTTCTGCCAACTTGTTGCTTTTCACTTGCATATCTTCCTGTTTGTAAGGTGCTAATAATAATAACAATAATAATAATAATCTGTGAAACCAGGTTGTCTAATTGTGTAAAGCTGAACTGAACTTTTTACTCTTTTACTTTTACTCTGTACAAAGATGCAGCAGTTTAACTCGCCACACTCTGCACAGCACACAAAGGTGAGAAAGAATAGAAGCATTAGGAGTTGGAGGATCTTACAAATTTTCAAGAGTTGGTTTGTAAGGATCAGCTGTCCAGTACTCCCTGGTTTTCAATGGTTCTCTAACTGATATCAATCCGTGGTCAAACTCGTAAAAACAAAACCAATCCTTACAAACCAACCCTTGAAAATTAATCTGATGCTTGCTAGTGAGTGACTGAGTACAGGACGGAATCTCCTGGAGTTCTAGTGAGAAGTCGTGACCAGTGAGGTCCATCCAGTCAAGTGTGAGGATGGATTTCCCACCGATGACACTGGTTGATGGTCACGCTAAATCACGAATTGGTAGAAGTTAGAATTCATGGGCCACTGAATCGGGTCCCGGTGGCTTAATGGTCTACGAGCTTGCCTTATAACCGGGAGATCCTCGGTTAGAACCCCAGCTGGTGCGTACTGCCGATGGTTCCCAAACTAGGATGAAACAACTGTCCAGTACTGCAGTACTGGCTTTCAATGGTCCTCTAACTGGTATCAACCCGTGGTCAAACTCGTAAAAACAGATCTTACAAATCACACAGAAAGTGAATGTATCTGTTCCGCAATGAGAATAAATTTAAGCTGTGTTACTAACATTCTCTAGTGCTCCAGAGAGGTAGTCTACACCCCACTCAATACAACGGCTGTCAAAGACATCCTGTATTGATGCCAAGTTTTGCTTTGACAACTCTTAACTCGTTTCCAACTCAAACCTATATCATTTGACATAGTCCGATAAGGAAGGCACTGGCTTGACATGCGTAACATGTGACCTAGCCATCTTCGTCGATTCTACTTCAAAGCTTCATCGACTGACTTTCCGTGCTTACCTAACACTCGGGGCCTCGTGAAATGCTATGAAATAGTACATTAAGCATCTCTAGGTTATAGAGAACACATTGACAATGCCCTGTGTTTCGATAAATTAAGAAGGATACTAGTAAGTTTAAAACAAGATCTAACACACTATCAGAACTATTAAAGTCTGGATATTCGGGGTGTAACGACAGAAAACAAAGGTCAGGCAACAGATCATTTATTGAGAAAATAAACAGATATTCATAGGCCTTCATGTACATTATTATTAGCATTTTTGTTGGCAGAAAAGCAACGTCTTCTGACTGGTTGTTTTCTTGATGAAGGTTATTCTGTACTGCTTGTGACCGTTTCTTAGAAAGTTAAGCCATATATCTGCGAATAGTATTTGCACACGTTAAGTCTGCTGTGGTTGGTTGGTGAGTTCCTGAAGGTTAAGCTTTGTTAGTGTATTTCTCATGACCTCGATTCGGGACGTGACATTGACGTAAATTGTTGTCTACAATTTTTGACCTGCAGCTAGCTCTCACCACAAGGGCAGTTGACTAAATTAACCGAGATTTTGAATATGACATTAGATTAAACAAGATTCCTCCTATTTGATATCTGTCACAGATTGTTTGAGTCTTCATGAAGTTAAGAAAATGTCACGGGGATTACCAAAAACGCATCGTATAATTCCATTTATTAGGGTCAAAGTAATTTCAACACTCAAAATGTTTTAAAAGTTCAGGCAGTCAGGAAACACTGAAGAAGTCCTCTGTGAGTATTTAAGCGTGTGAGATATAAGGACCTTGAAAGTTTTAGTTAACCCTTTAGTGTTATTTTTCAGAAAGTAATCGATTAAATCCCTGCAAACCGACACAGAATATAATTGTTTAAAGTTCAAGTGAGAAGTCGTGACCAGCCAGGTCCACCAAGTTGGGTTGGGTGTGTGCGGGGGGGGGGGGTGAGGACGAATACTCACCGATGACTCTGATGGTCGGTGGTACCTTATTTTATGAATCAACAGAAGGTGAAGTCCATGGAACATTGGACTTCGTCCTAGTGGATGGATGGCCAACCAGCCTACCTTGTAACCAGAAGGTCCTGAAATCGATCGCCGGTGGGGTATTGGATAAGTACTGAAGAACAGTCCCAAACTAGGACGGAATAACCGCCCAATACTTCCTAGTTTTCGATGCTTCTCTGAGTGAATTCAATTCTCGATTAAGCTTAAAATCGTTAGAAGTTAGATTATAATCCAGTAAATCACCGAAAATACCCACTGAGTCATGAAGAATCTGTCTGAATCTGTCTTTTATAATCCAGTAGCCTATGAACAGCCTAGAAATCTGAAGATTGATGTTTCATTTCTTCACAAAATGGATAGTGATTCGAATAGTCACAGCAACAACAACTTGCACCAGTCACCATCAATGGGAGAGATTTAACAGAGGTTACCACCTTCACTTATCCTGATGGGAAGCATCGTTTCAACTTCAGATGGAACGGAGGAAGATGTCAAAGTCATAATTGGAAAGGCAAGATACGCCTTGATCAACCTGAAACCAATTTGGAAATCTTCTGCATTCAACATAAGCAACAAGATTCGCATTTCCAACACAGGTGTGAAGTCGGTTATTCTATACGGGTCAGAAACTTGGCCGGCGTGTCACGAAGAGGATTTCCAACAGGTCGCAGACTTTTATAAACAGTCGTCTTCACCACCTACATACTGAAGATCAAATGGCCGGCCGGAAAGAATAAGCAACAAGAAACTATGAGAACAAACCAACAGACAAGAGCCGATCGCTCAACAAATATGTAGGAGAAAGTGGAGATATATCGGGTATACATTGAAGAGGCCGCCGAATGAAATCGCACACAATGCAGGCCATAGCTCGAGAGGGATCCACATGAGAAGCAACGAGTGGGTGGTCAATGTGAGGTTGACATTGAGGAGATCGTGTGAAGAAGGGATGAGAGATTGTGGGCAATCGTGGTCCAACCTGAAGAGGGTAGCAGAAGATAGGACAGAGTGGAGATGTGTTGCTGAAGCCATCCCTATGTTCTACTTGGAATGCAAGGGGATAATAAAATAAATAAAGATGAAACATTTGTTCAATAGATCTTGGTTTCCAATGAATATCTAAGTAACGTTTAGTTTTATGATTTAAAGAAAAATTAGTTCAAATACTCTAACAGATTTCAGAGTAAATTTGTTAGTTTGAAATAAATAAGGATCATAGGTTTGAGTTTCTTCTTCTTTCGGTGTGGCCCATTGACTGACTCCATTAAATAAAGTAGTGTGCTTGAAAAGGGCCAGTAGTATGGTTGTTTTTATACAAAAATTATTCAACACGTCGGTTGTGTGAACAACTGCTCACAGATGGTATAAATTATATTCTTTTTATGTTAACTCTCTCTGTCTCTCTGCTGTATAGTAAAAATATTCATTTAGAAATTTAGAAGACAAAGGGATTAGTCGAAGAAATATTTACTTTTCAGTGAGATCCTCAACTATGGCTGTATTCTAACAGAGATAGGCATTGTTGATATTGGATGGTTGGAGGCAATCTACAGGAAGCCCGGCTAAACCTAGGTTTCGTGCCAACTGGCATTCACCAGTCAGCAAGGCTTGTCTGCAACTATTTAGAAGGAACTCATGTCCCTTCTGAGTTTCGAACCCGCATCACCCAGTGAATGCTGCCGTCAGAGATGCATCGTCATTAGTGCCGATCATGTCAAATTTTGGTGTATCTGTCAGCAGTATACCTACAGTACATATCAATTTTAAAAAAAGGTAAAATTGAGTAATTAGAGTTTCTTAACAGAATTACACGATGCACAGGTTAAATTGCCAATTATTGGGATCTGAGAAAGATGGATAGTTGAAATCCTAAACGATGGCTCAACACTCGGTAAAGAAGACCAGATTAGAGAAGGAATCATCTCGTCATATTTTCTGTAAGGTTCTAAACTAGAATAAATTATCTTTATTCGATACTCTCGTGATTGAAGTGTTTGTGTAATAGATGTCAAATCCACACTTTCTAACAAAAATTGTGGGATAAATGATAATATTAGAACAAGACATATAAGCAAACAATACTGTTGTTTTCAATTAGATCTTCGTCAGGCTCTACTCTAATTTACATAGATTTATTTATATATAACAATTTTAACCAATGACGGTGATTTTGTGGATCAAATAATAATAATAATAATGTGGTAAATGTTTTGAACGTAGTTAATAACGATGATTATAATGATAACAAAATAATATTGATAATAAGGTTTACGCAGGTGATAAGAATAACAAAGATAGTATATGTATATAAGTGTATAAATAAATTGGGTCAAATCTTAAAAGGTGAAGTGGAACGATAATCAAAGTTTAAATAAATATTATAAAAGTACGAAGGAGGTGGAAAATAAGAAAGGCTGGGAGGGTTTTGGATAGAATTCACCTAGGCAAGCAAGTGAGAGACAAAGGTAGAACAAACTTCTTTTGTATGCAAAGACTAGGATTGTTCTCTCGAATTGATTCCCATAGCTTCGGCTGTGTGTAAACGGTGGGTTCGAACTCCGTTTGAAAGGTTCTATGGAATGCGATAGATAACTTTGAAGGCACTATTTCTGTCCACTTGGTGACCACTATCAATCAAATGAGCCAAAATAGAACTTCGCACGGATTTTACTTGATCTTTTCCGAACCATAAAGGAAGATGCATATTAATACGTTTGTTGAGCTGTCTAGTTGTTCGCCCTATATAGCCAGCTCTCCCCACAGCAGCAACTAAATTTATAGATACATATAGAAGTGGCACAGCTAGGTAGCTTGTCTTCCGCTTGAGTAATCATAACTGGTCTACTGGAAAATGACAAACAGTGGGTGGCTGCAGTATAAGTTCGTTTTATTTCTCTCGATAATCTCAGATGCAGCACTTCACTAGCCACGTCCGCAACAAATTGCAATTTTAGGAACAGTTGTTCCTTTTCAACTGTTGTCAATTTCTTTTTATTATACCCGATATTCATATGTCTCCTTACAAATCTACTAGGATAACCCGTTTGGACCAGTGTATTTTGGATGTATCCTAATTCATTTTCTAGGGAGTCATCTGAGCAGATCCTTCTTGACTCTATTCGATAGGCATCTGACCAAAGCGATTTTGTATCGGATCGGTACATATATAGGTTTTCTATTAGTATACTTTTTGTTAAACACTGTGTACTTTCGCATCAGATATTTGGTGATTCCGTTCAGCTAAAGTTCATGGTCATAGATAACTAAATATGAAAAATATACATGTGGGAATGCTGTATTCAATGGTGTGTGTGTGTGCATGTGTTTGTGCGGCAACAATTGTAGATCATTTGTTAGCCTCTCTATAGGAAGATAAAAAACAATTGGGAATTTAGATCAATTATAATTGATTAGCCATATATGTCCACTTTTATTTACTAATCAGGACTTCCCACGCATCAGCTAATATCACACTTTCACGTATGTTCAAACTGTTGGGATTCATCCATATATGTAGGGCTTTTGCAATCAGTCAGTCTTTCTTTATACGAACCAAAATGCTCTCTGTAGAAACTTGGTCCTATCATCAAAGTCGATATTAAGTCTTGATTAGGGAGGTGATGTTGGTTTTTTTCTTACGGTGTGGGGTTGCTAACCTCACATCTAACTTTAACGAGGTTTAGAAGTGCATTGTACGGGAATCGAACTCCTGACCACGTTAGTGGTTGGCAAGAACTTTAACACTAACCTACTGATGCACACAGTTCAAATAAAAAAGTAATGTAGGAAATTATTTGTTTACTGCTGTAATTTTCTGCTATTGATTTAGGAAAAAGATGTTCCTCTAAAGTGTGTTTAGACACTTATACTTACGACCTCGTCTTTCCAACTCATATCATTTAAAGGTACAACATTTTCTTTCTTTGTTTTCCTTTTCCCTCTCTTTTTTTCCTGTATGTGCTGCTTTGTTTCTTTCTTCCGCTTACGCCAGTAAATATGACAGAACCCACTTATCTAACACCTTCAAACAGTGTTCAGCTTTGGCTTTGCTACCGACATGCCAATATGTTAATATCAGTAAAAAGTTTGAGCATTGTGGATTAGATCAAATACAGTATAATTATATTTTAATAGTTTACACACAATGATAAGTTTTGTTATTGGTAATATTTCGAGCAAAATTACTGCCCGTGTTCACACCAGTGTTGGAATTGTTTGATTCACACATTTATGATTTGTACTCGTATATATAGTTCATTGTTTTTGTTCATTCATATTTTTTTTGTATTTGAGTTGTATTCCAAGTTCATTCATGTTTTTGTATCCAGAATTATATTCCAAGTTGTTGATAGTTGTACTGAATCACTAAAATAGAGGAAGATGAAATGCTAGTCAGCTTTGATGTAAACAGTCTCTATACGAAAATACCCATTCAAATGGCCATGAATGCACTGAAAGAGAAACTAAAAGAAGATAATGGCCTAAAAGATAGAACACAGAATTGAATGAACATCTACAGTCTGGACCCTATACCCTAATGACGAAGTCAGCTGAAACAATCACAAACAAAACAATGAAAGAAACAGCAAAGGTAGTCAAACAAATGAAGGAAATAATTGGTAAGTCAAAATGGTTTGAAATTATGCCAAAATCATGCAATATACCTAGAATATATGGCAAGATAAAATTGCATAAAGAGGGATATCCAATAAGGCCGATTGTAGATTTTAGAAACACACCGACGTATATGCTATCAAGATTTCTCTCGACAATACTAAGACCAACAAGAGACAACTCACAAGCTAGAATAATAGATTCATTTGAATTAGTGAAGCGACTAAAAACTACTAAAATAGAGGAAGATGAAATGCTAGTCAGCTTTGATGTAAACAGTCTCTATACGAAAATACCCATTCAAATGGCCATGAATGCACTGAAAGAGAAACTAAAAGAAGATAATGGCCTAAAAGATAGAACACAGTTATCCGTAGAAGAGATAATAAAAGGGGTGGAATTTTGTCTGACAACAACATATTTCACATTCGAAGGGAAAATATACAAACAAAATGAAGGAGTAGCCATGGGATCGCCTATCTCACCAATAATAGCTGACATATTCATGGATTATTGGGAAGAGAATGCCCTTAAACCATTCAGGTCATCACTAAAATGTTGGTGGAGATATGTAGACGACACACTAGTAATAGTGAAAAAAACGATATTGAGAAACTCTTCTCACACATAAACAGCCATATCGACTCAATAAAATTCACTGTGGAAGTAGAGAATGAAATTGGGGAACTGCCTATGTTAGATTGCAAAATACAAAGAATAACAGATGGTAGCATTAAAACAACGCTATATAGAAAAACCACACACTCTGGAAGATTCCTCGATTATCACTCAGCTCATCCACTCACGGTGAAACGAGGATTAATACAAGGTCTTGCAGATAGAATACGTAGACTTACAACAACGCCAGAGGACCAGTGTAAAGAAATAAACGTCCTATTCAAGATGCTACTCGAAAACAACTACCCAAAAGAATTTATAAAAGATAATACAAAAAAGAAAAAAAGAGGGTAAAACCGGAGAATAACGAGATGGAAGAATGCAAAAAAAACAGTCACAATACCATATAAAAGTGGCACATCAGAGGCAATTCAAAGAAACCTCAAAAATATCGGCATTCACACAACTTTTAAACCGACAAATCTAATCAAAAATAAAATAAATCAACTGAAAGATCCCATAAAAATGATGGATAAAAACAACTTGATTTACAAAATATCTTGTGCTGACTGTCCGACTAAATATGTGGGTCAAACGTCCAGATCACTCAAAATAAGAGTGAATGAACATAAACGCCTAACCAAAGGTCAACCAACAGGAACACAAGCCTACAAAAATCTTGAAAAAAATTCATCGATAGCTGCACATGCATGGGACAAAAACCACAATATCGATTGGGACAATGTGTGTATTCTAAAAACTAACATGAACAAATGGAAAGAAAGACTTATAACAGAATCGATATTCATTAAAGTCACACCGGATACATGTAACGAGGGTGACTCAGTACAACTATCAACAACTTGGAATATAATTCTGGATACAAAAACATGAATGAACGTGGAATACAACTCAAATACAAAAAAAAAATGTATGAGCGAAAATAATGAACTATATATATGAGTACAAATCATAAATGTGTGAATCAAACAATTCCAACAGTGGTGTGAACACGGGCAGTAATTTTGCTCGAAATATTACCAATAACAAAACTTATCATTGTGTGTAAACTATTAAAATATAATTATACTTTATTTGCCAATATGTTGTTTTCATAATGAACTGAGATTTCCTGAATCTATGTAGAATTCTATTTATTGATAATGTACTAAGTGGATGCAGTACTGTAGTAAAAATGCTGAGAATTCCATTCTGTATCACAAGTACTGTTTTGGAATAAAGCAAATTATTATTATTATTTTCTTCAGTGTTATTTGTTCGATGATGACTTGCATTGGAACTCAGAATATGCATTTAAATCAGTGAAGGATAGTATAAGGAATTCAATAACAACAATTCCTTCCACCAATGTGGTAACATGGACACCTCAGTAGCCACCTGTATTCCGCTTTGGTGCTGATTTCAAGTGTGAGTAGGAATATCAGTTGAAACTAGGACGGAGATATTCCCACTGTCTAGATTTTAAATCGACAGAAGTACTCGTCGACGTTAGGTGGTTAGAGACAATCGGTAAGAAGCATTGGTTGAATCTAGATTTCTTGCTAGTTGGCAGTTGCTAGCAAGGCGTATCTGAAATCTTGAAGGAATTCATGTCACCTCTCAGCTTCGAAACTATGTCACACAATGTTGCAGTCAGAGATGTTAGCACTGAGCTATTCAGCCTCTCGACTGACCTCCTGTAGGAATGTATTAGATATTTCTGACTGGACACTAGTTAGTAACTAGTGTAATTTGTCAAGTCCTTTGTTTGGTGCAGACTGAATTCTATCAGTCATGTTTCAATGTAACTAGGAGGGATATGGGTTGTTGCTTCAAGACTGCAGATACACCTTGCTCACTGATTGGTGGGTGCCGACTAGCATAAAACCTAGGTCAAAAGCTTCATTCCAATTGCCTTCAGCCATCTAATACCAGCAATTCGCAGTGCACTGTGATGGCGAGCCACCTGGCATGGTGCCACATAGCAGACTTAACTAACAGAATTCAGTCTGCACCAAACGCAGAACTAGACACATTGCACTAGTCAGTAACTAGTGTCCAATCAGAAAAATACGTGGCTTGAATCCTAGTATTGGTTAGGTGGGATTAAATGATTTGTGGGAAGGAATCCAGAAAAAACCCAGCTGTAGAACTACATGCAGTTAAGCGCAACCTTAAAGTAAGATGAGACTAGGTGACAGACTTAAGATATAATACACCAGGATAAAGGGCGAAATCGATAACTGAAGCTTTAAGAATCGCGCTATCAGAATGACTTAACACCTGTACGTGACATATAGAAAGTTCTACTACCCTTCAAACAAGTGTGAAGAAAGAACGAGTACTATAAAACTCGAGTTATGAAGTTGTGTAGTTACAACTGATGAGATTATGAACAAACAACTATGTTCGAAAATTATTCACTGAGTAAACAATACTGTGTCACTGCATGATATATCCAGTAGGCTTGATCACGATTTGACACTAATTAGGGAACTATTAGGAAACCTGATAGCTCTTGACATGTGTTTTGTCCTAGTTCGGGACTCATCTGTAACGTGTACCCACCTCAAGGTTTTGAAACGAAGGTCTTCCAGTTACAAGGCAAGCTCTTAGACCATTAAGACACTGGGATCAGATCTGATGGCCCATGAATTTCGGTTTCCTGCTAGCTCATCACATTTATAGCACAACCTCCAGCCAATGTCTTAGGCGAGTAAATAGTCTCTTACCCGCCTTGATGGATCCCATTGCTTACGAATCCTCACTCCAGTTTCAGTTAATTTCCTATTTACAGCCAGTCACAAATGAGCATGACTGACTGACTGGTCTCAACGTAGAACTTTGCACAAATGTGCAGCAGTTCAAGTTGCCACACCAGTGAACATCAGATTAATTGCTTTTGCAGAGATCTGATTGGCGATAGGCTTGATGACGAGTTCACTTCATGAAGGTTCTAGGTTCGAAACCCAGTTGATGCGTACTGATGAGGAGTCCCGAACTAGGATGAAACAGCTGTCCAGTACTCCAAGGTCTGCTAATATTTCTCCCAATGATGTCAAATAGTAATGAAATCTGTAATCAGCCAAATCCCTGCAAACCAACCCTTGATAATAGGTCTAAAAAACAAATTAATATAGAACTGCATAATACGACACATTACCACAGTGTGAAAATTTCAAACATGAATTAAAAACATCCTACGGTCATTAATTATCTTAAATTTGTTTTATTTTCTTCTTCTATGGTACATTTGACATGAAATAACAACAGTTGGTTTTGAAATAGAGGGGAATGACATTGACTGCCATTACTTTTTTTGACTAACTGATCGTACTACTTATTTCTGATTACAGTAGTATTCCAACTATTTGTGCAAAGTTGAATGTCACACTTCATTAGATTATTCAAAATTGAAGTTTATTTAATTGGTACTTTATTTGTATTTAAATTTTTCGCTTTCCTGATAACATCAGATTGATGTCTTTTGCATAAATTTTGTTTTTCTGGATTTTTGGAAAAACTTTCCTCCTTTTTACTTCCAACACTGAAACCTTTATTTGAATATGAACCAGAGGCATTCACCTTCACATTGGATACCGATGGACAAAGTGTAGAATTGGCTGATTTTCTAAAAGATTCTGTTCTGTTAAGTTGAACAGTTCGATGGGCAGAAGTATTCTGTTCCTTACTTTTTTGAGTCAAAAATAAATTTCTAGTGGGTTTTGATGGTATCTTGGCAATATTTTGACATGTCGTTTTTGTTTTAAGTGCATGCTCCGTTTGGCGCTCCTTTTGAGATGTAAAAGTTAATTGTTTCTTTACAATATCACCTGAATCATTTTGTATTTCAGTTTTTTTGGCTAATATTTCTTTGCTTTCATTGATTGATCTAACTTTTTCAGAGTAGATTGAAAATGAGTCTAATTGTTGGCAATTTTCATTATCACTTATCATTTCTTCAAAGGTGTATAACGTTGTTGAATTTTGTGTTGTTTTAGGGTGGTATTTTTGCAAAGTTGTATCATCATAAGGAATAAAAGTTGAGATATTTGTTGACTCAGAATAGATATCTGTATCCCCATACGATGATCTTGACTTCTTTCGAGTAGATTGATGAGATTCTGAAGGTAAATTTAAATGATTACTCAATGATGAATTTGTCAACTGATCTTTCATTTCACTGGGGTTTTCAGTTACTTCTATTGGATTAATATCTTCGATAGCTATTAACATATTCTGTTCAGCTTTCCATAATGCTGGTACATCATTAACAAGAATTGCTGGATGTTCTTGCATAACATTTATATCACAACTTCTAGGACAATCTTCAAAATCTAAAGTGTTTAAATGAGCTCTCTGTACATATCGAGTATTTCGGCTTAGATGTCCATTTGAGTTTAGTTCGTTCTTCATTCGCATTAGTGCCTTAGTCAACAAACTTGTAGCATAAACTATTTCATACATTATCATTTGATTTGCATCAAACTTTTTAAATAATACACAACTTTTTGAGGTGTTATTCTGATTGGATGTTTGTTGATTAACCTTGAAAGGTGTATAATCTTCTCCTAAGTTGATCTTGTCATCATCTTCAAGCATTAGAGTATCATTCAATTGTCTAACAATTTCATTTAAATTGTGTATACACTGAATGTACTTCATGTCGTCTGTGAAATCTTTTCGTACGACGTCATTTTGTTTTAATGCATTACCTCTTTGGCGTACAATATTACTATTATTATCTCCACTTTCGTTGTTCACATTCATAAATGTGTTCAATATCTCTTTAGATAGTGATATATTATCATGTTCTGTAGTTTGATTATTGAGCGATTCCTGTGCTTCACTTAAAGAAGAGTATTTTCGCAGTCTTTTATGCTTTTGAAACTTTCGTTTATGACTTTCTTTGTTTATACATAAAGATTTAATTAATTTATCTACACTACACCATATGAAATAATTATGTCTCTCATTTGATGATTTGTAAGTCATTTTTCTGTAAATTTCTAAATTTGAGACATTGAATTTATTGACGC